>VMDO01004012.1:0-132522 GCA_007922755.1 Pedetes capensis | reverse complement strand
AGCCTTCCAAAATTTGGTAACCAAGAGTGATTTAAAGAGGGGAGAATAATAACTTTATAAGCTTTTCCTTGTTCTACATGAAAATATACTTTTTCTTTTGAAATAATTTAAGTATTCATATAGTTTGTAGATTTTTAAAAAAACTCAACTAAATGAATTTTACAGCTGATGATGTGGTTTAAAGTCAAAGCCAAACAACTTTTCTTTTTGTGAAAAAGCATATTCTCTTAGTAATACAAATATCTATTTTATAGAATAATCTATTATTATCTATTTTATAGAATTAAATTAAATAATAAAGCTATGTTAATTCAGTATCAAAGCTGATATTTTAAAGAAATCTTTCAATTGTGTCAGAAAGTATATTTTAAAGAAAATCAAAAACACCAAAGGGCTAAGCATTTTAGATAATGTCCATAATCTTTTCAATATCATAAACCTTTTTTGTTCTTAGGAGTCCAAGATGTAAGTTCTGATGTAAGTAATGCATGTTTGACTAAGAAATAACTCATGTTCATTGTGCAACTTTTCCTAATCTGATAAACAGTCTGATTAGATCTGACTCGTATAGACTGATGTCAGTTGGCAAATCTTTCCGGAAATCACCTCTATTTGCTATGCAAAATTTTACCATCAGGCTGACATTGGTTAGAATTAGAATTACCACTTCTTAATATAGGATTTTATAATTGATTTTTAGTGAGAAGTTTAAAAATAACTGGTTGGATTCATTTCATAAAAGTAAAAATATATTTTTAAGACATAGTCAGCTTTGTGCAATGGGAAGAAGATGGGCTATATATAAAAAAGATACAGCATCATTAATTATTTTAAAGATAATGAACTCTTATCAAGACAAAATTATTTAGGATTTGAGATGTCAGATGATAGAACAGTCTTGGGAAGTAAAAGAGGCAAAAATTAAATCTTCCAGTCATAAGGATATTATCCCATGTAAGCGGAATTACAGTTTGAGAAACATGGTTGAGGAAGCAGTATATCTTGCCATCATTTAAAATAATGTCAGATGGGAAATGTATGAAGAAAAAAGATGAATGCTAAGTCACGTATTATGGTGCATGCCTATAATCCCAGGACTCAGGAGACTGAGGCAGGAAGATCTTGAGTTCAGGACCAGCCTGGACTACACAGCAAGTTTGAAGCCAACATATGCTACATAGCGAGACTCTCTCAGAAAACAAACAAACAAAAAGATGGGTAGGTTATAAAATATTAAAAGGATATGAAGATGACACTTTCAGTTTATTCTTGTAGTAGTATGCTTTTGATTGGGGCATTAGAATTTTCCCCTTATTTCTTCAGAAATAAAGATAATTTTAACATTAGTTAGGAAAAATAACTTGATAATTCTGAAGAAAATGTGATATATTTGGTAACTATATTCACATCTATCCTCTGTAATTTGGGACTATTTAGCCATTGTTATTCTATACCATAGAAAATCCCAAGAATTGGACACATAAGAAAATGAAGTATTGGTATTGTGTTTATTTTAGAATTGTTCATATTATATTTCCCAGATTCTCTAACATCATGTATTATATGATACATCACCAATTTAACAATGGCCTTCTAAGAGAGAAAAGAAAAAATACCATGTTAAGTGTACTTATTATTAGACATTCTTATTTCAGAAACATTAAAATGTTGAAAGATAGAGGAAAACATGCTATATCCCTCAGTACTCTTGCAAAATATGATATAGATATATCATACAAGCATATCTAGTCATGTGCTGCATAATGACTTTTTGGTCAATGGTAGATCACATATATGATGGTGGTCTCATAAGATTATATTGCCTAGTGATATTATAGCTATCTTAGTTGTGTAAGTATATGCTATGATGCTTGAACAGTAATGAAAATAGGCCAGTGAGTCACTTCTCAGAAAATACACATATCTGTACTGTTAAGTGTATTGTGTTGAAATTTATTTTGTGCCATACAATGTGCTAGATACTAGAGGGCAAAAATTACCGATCACTCTGCCTTCACAAAACTTGTAATTTTGGAGAGTGGAAAAACATTAAATGATTTAGGATGTGGTATGGTGTGATACAAGACAGAGTTGAAGGCATGATTAATTGTATCAAGGAATCTTATGGAAGTGTTAATTCTTAAACTCAGATTTGAAGGTTATATAAGAGACTCATAGTTATATATTTCAGGCAGTGTATTTAAACCTGTTTTAATACAATGCATATGGTTCTAAAACTTTCAGAATCTGCAAAACAGTGTTCTAGGCAGTACTCCTTTGGTGGTTTCCATAGTTATTTCATACTTACTAAGTTGTTTTCCACAGAATGTAAAATGTCTTGGTTAGTTTAGCTGTCTCTGCCCTGTCAACCTTCTGTCTCCTTTTCTCTTGCTTTGCTACCTGAAGTTTGTGTTAATTATAGTGATAGAACATTTTTATGGAACAGGAAAAAGTGAACCCTTCTTATATCTGAGAATTTATTTATCAATGTCATCTTTTATCTTGCTGCTTATGTTTTTGTTCTGGTTACAGAATTTGAGAAAGACTAGGAAGGAGGATGAAGCATTTACAGATCTTGTATGTGACGTGCCAAGAATGGGAGTGCATTAGTGTTAGATCATAGGCTGTAGGCAGCAACACCATCAGCAGGGAGATCAGATGGAAAGGCTGTGCAGTAGTTTTGGCTAGTTAAGTGACCCAGGGTTTGGTGGTGATAGGAGAACTATCTTTATGGAGCATTTACTACATGATAAGGCACATATCTAAGTGCTCTATAATGCTAGGTTATTTAATTCTCAAAACAGATCTCTGAGGCAGACACTAATCCCATTTTGTGGCTGAGCAAAATGAAACAGAACGATTTTATTAAGGTATAAATAGTTAGAAAGTGGTCAAGCCACAGTTTGAATTTGTGTATTCTGGCTTTAGGACCTACACTTTTAATCATAAATTAATGAAATATTTTGAATGTAAAATCAGCAGGACTTAGTAATTAGTGGACTGTGGCAAATGAAGCCAACTCTTGTCAGCTTTTGGGACAGAGAAAGAGAGAGAGAGGAGGGGAGAGAGGAGGGAGGGAGAGGTATTATCTTACATATACCTACAATTCTAAAATGTCAATGAGAAATTGAGTCCTATCCTTTGGATATTCAAGTTTACCAGAAAGTGGCATTATAAAAAATATTTAAAGAGTAAATATTAATAATCCTAGCTTACTGTTTCTCAAATGGGTATGGTCTCTATCTCTTCATTTACTGTTAAAAGTATTCCAGAATAGCTCATATATACTTTTTTAAATCAGTGGTGATCTCAGTGTAATTGAAGAAAATATGCTATTCTTTATTTGTGTAGGATACATGTCAGCTTAAATATTTCTTCAGGAAGTGGCAAGAGGAAATATATAACAGTTATATAATGTGATTTGAAAATGTAGTTATATATTAATTTGAAATAGCTTTCAAACTTAATTTTTTTTTTTTACATTAATGGGGAGTTGAACACAGGGCCATATGCATGCTTTTTACAAGCACTCAACCACTAAGATGTACACATAACCCATTTTTTACTTTGTATTTGAGACAGGGTTTTGCTAAATTACGCAAGCTGTCTCTGGCTTTGAACTTGGGATCCTCCTGCCTCCATTTCCCAATTCACTCAGATTAAAGGCATGCGCCACCATGCCTGGCTCCAAGTTTAGTATTTTTGAGTTAATAAAACAAGTTGTTTAAAACTAGATAACTTTTCTTTTATTTCTGAGATTAATTTTTGAAGTTTTTAAAATATTTTAGATGAAGTCATAAATTCTAGGACATACAGCTAAGATTTTTTAAAAATCTAGTAAATTTTTACTAGTGATAATGCAAGCTTATGACTAGTTGTTTGAAATTAGAGAATATTACTCCTTTTTTCTACTAATCTGCAGAATTATATTTTTTTTAGAAAGTTCATCTTATATTGGGAGAAAAAATGAGTTAAAACTTAGAAAAATAAGTATAGTTACTACTTTATAATATAGTTAGTTTTAACAGAATGTGAGTCAGTTGATGTATATGGAACTATTTGTAGAATATACATCTCAACCGCCTCACTTACATTTATCTATGTATTCATTTTTAGTTTTCAGTAAAAACCTTTTATTTAGTGGATTATTTGTAGAGGTCCTACTATGTGTTAAACCTGCATTGGGTACTTGAAACACCATTGTTAAACCAGGTAGGCATCCTATTTACACACCCAGGTTAGACTAACTCATTCACAATATGGGTATGTGTGTATGTGTATTAGATAAATGGAGATAGTTGTTGGGCTCTCTTGGAACTCAAATTCTCATGATTTCAGCAGTATTGTTTTCACTTTATCTGCAAAGTGTTCATAAGCAGATGTATAAAAACTAAGCCTAAAGTAATTAAGCAGCGTTTTATTTGCAGTTTTAATAAATTTTCAGGAAGTAGAGTTCAAGAAGGCATAAATATAGAACATATGATATGTGAGTTTGTCCATATGAATGGGTAATTTGGAGTAATAGGTATCTAGTTATATATAAAAGCAGTGAAATTTCACAATTAAGGAATAGATTACATACCTGCCTTTTTTTTTTCTCTGCTAGCAAAGACTTCAATTTGGTACAGCATGGATTATATTGCCAGCTACCATCTTGACATCTCAAATTACTAGGTCTTAATGTTTGCTCTATCACTTCCTGTATAGTTGGGAATCTTTTTCTTAGTCTGATACTAATCTCCACTCAGTTCGAGGTTGTATACTCTTGTGAACCTTAACTCTCTAATTTCTGTTTCATTAGGATAAATTTATCTTTTTTGAGGTTTTTGTTTAGAATGTTACTTTTAGGTATTTGGGGATATAGCTTATCATGCTGTCCTTAATAAGACAGATTATCATTGTATTCAGAATCTTTACTTGATCCAGCCTAATACTTTACCTTCTCTTCATCTTTATTTATTTATTTAATTTATTTTTTACTTATTTAGCCAGGTGTGGCTAACTTCTGTAGTTCAGTACTCTGGAGGTTGAGGCAGGAGGATTGTGAGGTTGAGACTACCCAGGGATACATAGCAAGACCCTGCCTCAAAAAAAAAAACAAAAAAAACTGAGTAACTGTCCATTTCCTTTTTTATTTCAACCAGATTAAAATATCCTCTAAGGCCAAGTTATTCTATCCCAGAGCTATGTAAAAAAGTAGAACTAAATTTTACACTTTAGGTAATCGGTGTTTGTTGGTTATAAGTGTGTAATTGCCTAAAATCTCAAATGGATTGAGCATAATAAAGGTGTATTATGTTGAGGTGATCATATGTTTACTTTCTGAGATATAAATTGTCATTTTAAGAATCTTTATCAGTTTCATCTGCACTTCAGAAACAAGATAAAATAATAAAAAGATGGCAAGATATCAAGCTGTAGACATGCTCTAGAAAAGTAACAATAGTGAAAATGAGTAAATGCTAATGTCAGCCCACATGTGGTGACATTATCCCTAAAAGAGGCATCAGTAAGTTATTGATTTAGAGCTCAGTTCATGCCTATAATTAAAAGGTTATGTTAAAAGACTTGTGGTATTGTCTATGAAGAGTTTTGACCCATAGAAGAAAAACTTAAAAGTGTGAAATATAATTTGTATAATAATTAAATTTTAACTTTTCCTAAAGTGATATCTTTTTATAATTATAAATAACTCGGTAGATTATTGAGAGGAGCCTGGTATTTAAAATGGGTGGATTTTTTTCTTACTGTCTTTGAAATGTTTACTAAACATGACCTCACATCTCAGCTGTATATTCCTCAAATAACTAATTATATTTAGTTTGTGTAGCAGTACAGTTAGCCACGGTTTTTTAAGCCAGACTTTGTTTTGCCTTTTATATGAGTATGAGAGAGCCTCAATTTTGTACTTTTGTAGGGCAAATAAAATAATTCAGATTCACTAGTGTGATTATAAAAATGTAGTTAGCAGTTTTTAAACCTTAAATCTATTGTAGGGATTAAATACTGTGATACTATTGAATCTTCATTGGTAATAAATTAGTCTTAACCATAATTACTTCTTGAAGATTCTGTGGCTTATCTCTGGCATGATTGAAATGCAGGCTTTGACGATAAAGCTTTTCTTTAACATTAAATAAACTGACTAATATAATTTATTGTAATTAATCCCTAAATTTAATACCCACAAAATTTATCCTTTGGCTTCTTGCTTATAGTTGTAGATTATTATTGTTGATACAATTACTAGTTTGTGATTAAGTGCTCCCTACTGTATGCTTGCCTTGCTTTCACCTAAAATCTAGGGCCATTACTTTCTGTAACCATTTCAGTGAGCTGCCATAGTTTTCAGTCTGTACTGTCACCTGATCCAAGCATGCGCCAAAATTTCACTGTTTCTGGCTCTTGTATGTTGATCTGCTTTGCAAACCCTTTGTTCCTTGAGCTTTTGCTTTAGCCAACAAACAAATTTAACAAATTCTCTGGAGTGTGGACATATGCCATTCGCTTCCTTAGCTCCCATGTTATGTAACCCTTTAGCTTTTTTTAAAAAAACTTGTAAATACTTTATTAAATGCAATGGCATCCTCATGTGCAATTGTGTGGCTCATGTGTCAAAATAAAAGCTGCTTGTGAGTTTGTCAGAAAAAATGCTCCACTTGCTGCTGCATTCAGCTTCTTCTTTTTTTTTTTTTTTTAATTAGCCACTTACTCTTTCATGGTGTTTAGTTTAATTATCTGATTATTTTATGTGTTATAACAAGGTAAGTTTGATGTAAAGTAACTTTGTATTTTATGTGGTTACATGTATCTCAAAAGAATTACTATTACATACTTTCCCATTTAGACATGCTGGCCGTTTCTAAATAAATATATTTTGAACTTAAATAAGTAGCTCCCATTTTTTTCACTAATTTTTAAAGTAATGTTTTGAATTAATTCCTATAAAATTCATTTTTAAAACAGAGACTGTACCATATATTACTTGTGGTGTAGATGTAGGCCTACCTAATGTGAGAAAATCTGTTCTTTTCAACATAGCATGTACTTATTTACTTTAGAAAATATCTTAAACATCCAAAATGGCTTAAAAAATAAACAGTAGATTCTACTAGTGAGTTTAAGAAAATTTAGAGTTTTTATTTGATGCAATATTTCAGGAAAACAATTATTTTCTAAATTCAGATATATTCTCAATCGATACTGTGGTATCTGTTTTCTCAGAACCATAAACAATTTGATAGATGAGAGCAACTGCTTGAACAATTGTTTCTGTCATATAAGAATTCCCTTTTTAGGAAAGGATGATTTTAAATAGATGTTCAGATTGGTACATAAATATGTATATCTTATTAGGAAAAGCAAGCATGGGCTTTAAAGTGCATCTTAATGTTAATGTATACATTCCAGTTAGATATAAGAGGAAAGTATTTAACAGTATTATTTGTGCAAAATAGGGCCACCTGTTTGACGCATTTTTGAATTCATAATATTGATGTAACACCATATTGTAGTCTTTTCTATTTCTCTTCCTTCTTTATCTTGTACTTTGATCTTTTCCTCAGTTTCCTGAATCTGCATTTGTTTCTGTTCTTCTGAAAGAAAGTTTCAGGGTAGCTGTGTCTTGAATCCAAAATTTAATTCAAGAACTGTCTGGCATCATTTGTAGTTTTGACTTTTATGTCCTCATTTCTCCCTTTTACTCATCATCTTCCCTGTGGAGGAAACAAAATTATAGGAATATAAGCTATACTAAGCTTCGTGACCTTTCTTACTTTGCTGTTTTCATTATTTACTAGTGAGTATAATTTTTCTTTTTCCACATATTTTGAAAAACATTTTGAAAATTGGATATATACTACAATTTAAAAATAGGAAGTTGTGTTTAACTGTTTGGTTTTTAGTTTTTAATAGTACATTTTATGTGGAAAATTTACAAGAGCTTATTACCACACTATTTAGAGTTGATTAAGTTTTCAAAATGTTCCCAAGTGGGAATTGGCCACAAAAAGAAACAAGTCAGAATATGCTAATTATAGATAGTTTCTGTTTTTAACACCTTTACACTTAAAAAGTTACTATAATTTGCAGCTGCTGTTCCTCAGTACTTTGCAGCTAAATGCAAATAATTAGGAAGTATGTGCTGCTATTCTGTTTATAATGCTCAATTACAAACATTATTACACTTCCCTATGGAAATAAAATATAATTCTGTGATTTTAAGCTCCCCTTCTCCCCCCAGTACTAGGGGTTGAACCCAGGGATTCTGAATACTAGGCAAAGTGCTTTACCACTGGGCTATGTCCTTAGCCTCTAAACAATCTTTTTATTGTTGTTGTTGAGATGGGAGTCTCACTGTGTTGCCCAGCCTGGTCTCAAATTCATGGGCTCAAGTGATCTTCCCATTTCAGTCTCCCAAGTAGCTGGGACTGTAGGCACATAACACCATGCTCATCTAAACTACTTGCAAAGTTACAGAGCCATATATGAAGTTTATAATGTTTTGTCTGGAATTTGTCCCCTATGCATTACCCAAATTATTCCTTTTGTTAATCTTTTAAATGTATTTGCTTTTTTTTTTTTTTTTTCTTTCTTGATTGGTAAGGCTAGTCCCTTTATTTCTTATCACTGTGCTTTAGGTCCTACATCTCTAAAGAAGGATGGCTATATATACCTTTCTTTTTTACATTGATAAATCTTTGCCTTGAAAAGAACCCGGAATATAGTGGAAATTGATGCCAGAAAAACTAAATCAGAATTTCAATTAATTTTATGGCTATGACACATAAGGCATTCACTCACTAAGGTTAAATATAAGGTATATTATCAGTTATGATTAGAATCTAGACAGTCTGGGTGTATGCTTTTAAGTTGTATCTAATAAAATATATGCTTGCAGAGGTCCCTTAAAATAGTAAAGCAAATAGACCTGAATGGTTTGTTTTCTAGCAACAGTTTAAAATGTTACATCTTATGCTTTTGAAGAGTAGCATTCTAAAAATGGGAAGTAAAAAAATCTGTTGTAGAGCAATACTTCTTCTCCCATAGTTTATTTTAAACATGTCTTGTTCATGTATATAATGTGCTGTTGAATGTCAACTGATTTAAAATTTATTTTTCAGATGAGCCAGAAACTCGAGATGCATGGTGGGCAGAAATCAGACAAGAAATAAAATCACATGCTAAAGCATTAGGCTGTCATGCTGTAGTGGGATACAGTGAATCAACTAGCATCTGGTAAATGATAATAACAACTTGGATTTCTAGATGGCTATAATTTAGTTTGTGATCCGAAAGGGGAAAAACTTTATACAAATATAAAGAAAAGTAGTAGAGTGAAGTGGTGAAGAGCATGGCCATCAGATCAAGTTTAATATGCCATCTTAATATGTCAACCTTAGAGAGTGTTGCTCACTTCCTCCCAGAGCCTCAATTTATTGATTAAAATGGAGTTAATACAAACTATCCATTAAAGTTGTTCAGGGATTAAATGAGAATGTAATATTGGCACAAAGCAAGTGTTAACTCTAAGCCTATTTTACTCCAGTTTGTGACTTTACTTTCTCCTTCCACTGGGACATTTGGGACACTTGATCTTTTATAAATGAATTTCTACGTGTCTTTATTTTAATGAATAAATTAATTAATTAGGTACAGTACTAGGGGGTTGAGCCCAGGGTCGAGCACATATTTTGCAAGTGCTCTGCCCCTGAACTGTACCCCCAGCCCATTTTTTATTTTTTATCTTGAGACAGGGTCTTGCTAAGTTACATAGGCAGCTTTGGCCTCAAACTTATGGTCCTCCTGCTCCTGCCTTCCGAGTTGCTGGGATTACTTGTGTGCACCACCATGCCTGGCCTAAGTGTCTTTAAAGTTTGTCTGTAAACTCATTCTGCTTTCATTTACTAATTGGAATGTAACTTTCTCCTGCTGACAAATAATCCTGCCTAGCTCTGCTAAATTGGGAAGGGGCTTCCATACTCTTGATTCTCAGCTTCTTTTTCTCTTCCTTTCATTTGAACCATCTCAGTCTCTCTTCCTCTAAAATCATTACCATTCTATCTTTATAGTTACCTACTTCCAAATATTCTTTTGCCTTTATTACTTCTATGCTGTCTCTTCTGTTTATACATGGTTACCTCCCTTCTAGTAGCGTAGGTTGAAGTTTCTTATTATCAAATCTTCTATCACTACTTGACTTTTAGCTGTATTTTGTACCTCATTATCTCTTAACTGTACAACTTTTAAAATTTAAAACTGTAAAATTTTACTTTTAGATTGCATCTTAATGTTTTCCACCAATCTCATTTGGTTCTTTACACCTAGTTTGTTTTGACTCTTATTATTAACTCTTATTAACAGGAATTTTCCTAGTTCCTTTCTTTGCTTCTGGCTTTACTTACGTTTTGCTATCCTTGAGCCTTTCTTTCAGCCCATTTGTAAGTTTATGATAGATAACATTTAGAAACAATTTGACCTGGTGTCTTCCTTTCCTACGTTCTATTTTTGGAAGGTTCTTACCACCAGGTTCTTTGCTCTTAGAAAAGAAGTCAATAAAATGTAGTAAATGTGGGTATAGAACCCTGCCATTTAATATTCTGTACATTCTTTTCTATTGCAGACCATGGGATTATACTTTTGAACTATTCTATTCCTACGGTAGCTTTTCTACTCTTGTTACCTACTGACTTGGTAATGCTTTTTCTGCTTTATTTCCTGGTAGATAGTCTTGCCTCATTCATAGATTTAGTGTCATGTGCTTTCAGGTCCAAGAGACAGGCTATTAAAACACAGTTCTTGTCACCAGATTTATATTTTATTGGAGAATTATAACATGCATAGTAAATTTTTTGACTGAGATATCCTAGAATGTTTCAAAGGTCCCAGAGAGCTAGAGGTCAGAGTAGGATTGGAAGAAAGTGGCTGATGTACTGATGCTTGAACTGGATCTTGGGAGAAGAATATGAATTACTTAAATAAGGAGAAGAGGCATGAGAGAAATAATAGCATGTGAAGAATGCCAGAAAATACAGATTTAGCATGGCTAAATATAGGTCACAGGTGCAAGAGTTTCTAAATTAATCCAGTGAATTTACTTAGAAGTTTGAATTTATCTACCAGAAACTCCTCTCCCATTTCTAGACCTCAAAAAATTTTTGTATTTAAATCCCATTTTATTATTATTATTATTACTGTTATTTGTTCTATCCTTCATACTATTACTGGATTAAATTCTTTGAAATGATTTCTGCTCTTGTAACTCCTTGATTCAAAAAACTTCAGAGGCTCCATCTTAGTCCTTTAGACTTGCATTTTATGCTTGGCATCCTGTTACTCACTAAGGGTAACTGTTTATTTCCTCCATGTGCTATTGAGCTTCTGTTCCAGTTACTCTTTATTTCCACCATTTTGTTCCTGTGCTGCTGCATGTCTCATTTGCTTCAGCTAGTATCATTGGGTAGTTAATGTTGATTGTTTATTTTAGCTTTCAGATTAGGTGATATGTGATAAAGAATTTCAAAGAATTCTTTTAAAATGAGTTTCCTATCTGTTATACATATAATAATGTAGTTTAAACTTCATTTAGTATATTTTGGATATTATTTTAGACCCCTCTTTCATTATTCTAATTCAGATTAAGCTATAGGAATATTCATATACATATGCTTTTAGAATAATTTTAATAAAACTTTATATGCATTTAAAGAGTATGCTAGTACAATTTAATGGATTATTATTGGATTGAACAATATAGTTTGTTGCTATTTATAGTTTGAAACATTTCATCTTTCAGGAAGCCATTCTCATTCATATTATACTTTATCTTTTTATCAGTTCTTAATTTTTGAAGAATTCTTGTGCTGCATTTTAATAAACTTTTATTTCTAACCTTGGTTAAGAAGGTAATCCTATGATACTATTTAATAGTTAGTAGAGTCTTGTTAGAGTCCAACCTTGATTAAGAAGGTAATCCGATGATATTATTTAATAGTTAGTAGTCATTTTTATGATCATTTGCATATATAGCATTTTCTAAAGTTATACTGCCTGAAAATACTCACTTTTTTTTTGTTTTTCTCTTATAGTGAAGAGGTCTGTATTTTATCAGCATCCGGTACAGCGGCTGTCCTGAATCCTCGATTTCTGCAGGATGGCACTGTGGAGGGCTGTTTGGAACACAGGTTTTCATGACATTTTGGTTTATTTTCATCAGGGCAGAGAAGGAAGAAGTTGACTTTATTTTTTCCCTGGAGTCAGGATAGTTCTTCCCTAGGAGGATGGCTTTATAGTGGTATAGTGTCCAAGTTGGGACCAAGCACTTCACTGATTCCTGTGGTAATAGAGAAATAGGAATTCTGTACTGTATTACACACATGATAAATGACATGTATGACTACCAATGGAAGAATTAAAAGTATACTTGTTTTTCACAAAATAATCAAAATACTATCTTGTATAAGGAAGAAGCACCTGGCAACCCATTCCCAAAAAACAATCAGCCATTGAAAACCCTATGAATAGCAGAGAAGCAATAACATTACTGTTTGACCTGGTGTATGTAGGGTCACTATGAGTCGGACACTGACTTAGCACCTAACAACAATACTATATAAAACTATGCATAAAAACCTCAAGAAAAGTGACCTTAATACATATGAAACAGAAAGCAAAAGTATTGGGTAAAATGAGCTTATTTTTGATTTAATTATTCTCTTTAAACTTTTAAACTGTTGTTAAGGTTTTGTTAAATTGGGTCCAACTCATAGCAACCCCACTTACAACAGAATGAAACACTACCCAACACTGTGCCATGCACATGATCTTTTTAGGTTTAAATCCATTGTTGCTGCCACTATCTTTCTTCTCATTTTGAGTTGTGCCATATAAGCAAAAGGAGGTCCATGGGGCTTTATTTACTCCATTCTTATCATTAAGGTCAACTCTACTTTGTGGAGGCAACTCTTCCCCAGTCATTTCTTGAATGCCTTCCAGCCTGGGGGTCTCATTTTCAAGCAGTATATTTGACAGTGCTTCTCTGCTATTCATAGAGTTTTTAATGACTAATTGTTTGGGGAGTGGGTAGCCAGGTCCTTCTCCCTAGTCTGTCTTAGTCTGGAAGCTGAGCTGAAACCTGTCCACCATGGGTGGCCCTGCTGGTGTCTGAAATACTGGTGGGATAGCTTTCAGCACCACAGCAATACACAAGCCCCCACAGCATGACAAGCTGACAGAAATATGGGAGTTTTAAACTGTTAGCTTCTGTAAATGTCAAAAATGCTTTCTGTAAACAGTTGAAACTATCAAATATATATATTAAGTGAATAGATAAATGTATATTTAAACATATATGTAAATGTTAGTTTGATATCAGAGTCTACCTATCTGGTCAGTTTTAATAGAAATTTGCAAGTGTCTATATTATTTTAAAAAAAAAAAAAGGATGTTCTGTTCTAGCTCTGGTAGTCAGAAGAGGACTTTGGGTACTTTTTTTTAACAGTACCTGGGGGTTGAACCCAGGGTTTTGCACATACTTTGCAAGTGCTCTGCCACTAGTCTGCAACCTCAGCCCATTTTTTATTTTTTATTTTGAGTCAAGGTCTCACTAAGTTACGCAGGCTGCCTCTGCTCTGAGTTTTTGATCATCCTGCCTCCTGTTCCTGAGTTGCCAGGATTACAGGCATGTGCTACCACACCTGGCTAGTTTCTTTAGTCATTCTTAAAAATGGATAGTGACTATTCTGTATTCTAGAGCCTTAAAAGTTATTATTTTAAGTAGTGGAAATTTTGAAGCATATTAAACTATTAGAATATTCTGTTGAGAAGACTGCCTTTGCTTGTGAATTGTACCAGTACTACAAAATAGTTTTTACATATCCCAATAGGTTTCCAGACCTCATGCATATTTGGCAAGCTATATTCAGTTACCCCTGGGCTATAGCCCCAGTCCAGTTTCATTCTTGACTAGACAGAAATCTAATTTAGTAAATGATCTTTCTTATGCTGCCTGGTTATTTCTATTTTGTGTCTTAGATAGATATACTGAATTCTCTAATATGGGTATCCACTATAACAGATGCCATCTCTAGTTGTAAACAAGGAAAACATCTTTTTGTGTGCTAGAAAGTTGTTAGTGCTTACTACAAAGAATTTGGAGAATGCAGGAGAGCAGAAGGAAAAATAATTCCCTTGATGTCACCATACTGGGATATTTCCTTCTATACTTTTTGTATTTCATATACTTTCATAAATTGTAATTCTCTTATTTTCATGCCTTATGATGTTGTACCATTAACATTCAACTTTGTGTGAAGTATTTAGTTAAAAAGTTTTTCCAGTTTGTCCCCTCTCATACATGGGCTTTGGATTCCAGCAAACAAATTCAAATGAGAGATATACTAACTTAATATCATTGTGTGCCATAATAAGTTCATATTTCAGGTTGATTTCAGGCTAAGTAGAACTGTCACCAGTCAGCTGGCTAAAGTTCATTTCCTCTGCCTAGATAGAAATCATGGATAGGCAAGGAGAAGCCCTTCACCTGTGGTCTTTTGCAGTGTTTGTATCCCTGAGTGTTTGATGGTAGCAAGCAGTGATAGCACATAGACAGGTGCAGCAGCAGCAAGTGGCGCCCTCTAGTGCTACAGTTCATATGCAGGCCAAGGAAGTTGAGATTCCTCAACCCTTCAAGTGTTACAGCTCCTGTGTAGGCCTGTTGTTGTTGTTGTTAGGTGCCATTGAGTCAGTGTCTGACTCATTGAGACCCTACATACAACTGGTGAGACACCAGTTGGTCAGTGCTTCTCTGCTCTTCATTGGGTTTTCAATGGCTGACTGTTTTGAGGGAGTGGGTTGGTAGGACCTTCTTCCAAGCCTACAGCACCTGGTGTTCCCAGGCGTTCTCCCATCCAAGTACTAACCAGGCCTGACCCTGCTTAGCTTCCAAGATCTGACAGGGTCAGATGCCACAGTGGAATGGCTACAGATCTTGTAGGCCTAGGAGGTTGGAATTCCTCAGCCTTTGACAGCAGCTGGTGATGCAACTTCTGGGCAAGACTAGATATTGGGATTACTTGGTCCTAGACAACAGCCAGTGTTATAGCTCCCAAGCCTAGGGTGTCAGAGACCCTTGGTCCTAAAGACTTGAAAGCTCCCTGGAATTCTTCCAGTGATGAAGGCCTACAATTTTTTTTCAGGTTCTTTATGGCCCTTTATTTTTCTTCTTCTGTCCCTCTTCTTCCTGCCTTGGTTGCTCTTTCAAACTCTTCAGCAACCTCTTATTGCTATGGCTACTGTCACTCTTGTTGCCATTCAGGAGGCAGTTGTCATGTCAGAACTAGCATTTGTTTCTACTAGACATTTCATTGGTGGTGTGTGGGGGAGAATAATATATTTAGCTCCAGTTTTCTCAAGGGGCTGAGGTGTAGGTCATTTGGTAGAGTGCTGCCCTGCGCTCTTAGAGGCTCTGGGTTCAATCCTCAGCATTGCAAAAATGGGAGAATATGGCTATCTACTCCTAAAACAATCCTGAAAAAACAGCCAGTGAAAACACTATGAATAGCAGAGAAGCACTGACATAGTGTTGGGCATGGCATAGTGCCAGGAAGTATTTAATTCTATTATACATAGGATCAGTATGAGTTGGACCCAACTCAGTGACACCTAACAACAAGTTTTCTTATCTTCCAAAAACCCACAAAACATTTCCAGGTAGATATTCCAGTTTAATAGAGGAGGCTCTGAAAAGTTAAATAATTTATGCATGGTCACATAGTTTCACACAGATCTGTCTGGCTTCCACCTTATTTCTAATATACAAGGACACCATCTCCATAGTAAAAAAAGAATATCTAGGAGTAGAATAGAGGGTGCCGAAAGAGTTAGTGTGAAAATGCAGTGGAAAAAGCGTGTATAAAAATGTATGTAGGGATTCTACAGAAAGCCATTTTCCTAGTATGTATAGTACAGGTTTTCCTTTCTTCTTTTTGTTTACTTACCAAGTTTCAACTTCTAATAGATGACTTCAGATTAGAGTGATTGAGACCCACATCTTTCTATGGCCCTAGAAAATGTGGTTGTATAAACTTTGGGATTCTTCATGAAGATTCCTTCTGTTTCCATTCCTTTTGTAAATTTAGTGATTGAAAAAGTACTTAATCATTCTAAAATGAATTCACGAGCAGCACAGTTCAACAATTTCAAGAATGAATGGGGAGGTTGCGGGTGGTTTGTTTGTGGTTTATTTATAATATGTATATCATTTATGAAACAGGTGTTTTGTTTTATTCAGAAATGTTAAAATAGCCATTGAAAATAAGAAATCTAAGAGAATGCCTGTTCATTACTTACTGATACTTCTTTTTAAACACATTTGTTTTTATGTTAAACTTTTTTAAAATCATTAGATTGTTTGTTTAAACATTGTTTTTCCTTAGGAATTTTTTTTTCTGTTTATATTTGTCAGCCACTAGGAAAATGTCACTTCTATTGTCCATCCGTTTTTATTTGGTATCCACCCCCATCACCCCAAAGTAGTTGGGACAATGGTCGTTTTTGTTGGGTGGTAAGTCATAGTTATCAAACATAGAATTGGTGCAAATTAACTTTTTACTTTTATGTACCTTTTCTCTCATAGCAACAATAGATGCTTCTGATTTCATGGTTGCTAATAATTTTTATCAGTTATCATAATATTTAGTATTCTGCTGTGGTATAAGTTGTACAATTTGTACACAAGCATTATACAATAATATTTGTTTTGAGAAAATTCATAGGTTTTTCAAAAATGGCATGTTTTTTAGTGGGAGGGTATTGGGGATTGAGGCAGGGTAGAATGCCTTATTTTTTTTTTTTATGTATTTATATAGGCTTGAAGAAAATTTGCCTGTAGGCTGTGGATTTTGTCATATACCATATGATGAACTGAATATGCCGTTTCCAGCTCATCTCACATACTGCTATCACTGTAGGAAACAAAAAGTTCCTGATGTTCTTTTTACAACTATAGACCTCCCAACAGATGCAATAGTTGTTGGAAAAGGTTGTCTTATTCAAGCAAGGTATGTTTATGACAACTATATATTTGGTATGCCTGAAAAATTATGAGATATGGAGTTATAAACCAGTTTTTGAATATCTGTTGCTTTCTATCTGTTTGACCCTGGGTAATCTGGGTACTTCTACTGGAACCTTGTAATATGTTGTCTGTACACTTAGGAAAAACAGTTCCTGTAAAAGGGAAATAAATTTAAATGCAAAAGCAGTTTTTAAACATTTAAATTCTGTACAATTATGGTTATTATTAACTAAACTGCCTACAGACTCAGGATTGAGTGAGTGTAGACTTGTTGTTGTTGTTAGGTGCCGTCGAGTCGGTATCTGACTCATAGCGACCCTCTGTACAACAGGGGAAACACTATTGTCAGTGCTTCTCTGCTGTTCATAGGGTTTTCAATGGCAGGTTGCTTTTTGGGAGGGGGTTGCCAGGTCCTTCTCCCAAGCCTACAGCTTCTGGTGTTCCCAGGCGGTCTGCCATCCAGGTACTAACCAGGCCCAACCCTGCTTAGCTTCCGAGATCTGACGGGATTGGATGCCACAGGGCTACAGCTGTAGGAGTGTAGACATTAAATATATTAAATATATATTATGGAATATATTAAGACATTAAATATATATTATGGAAATTAACCCCCACATGTCTGTCAGTTTGCTGTACTGTGGGAGTCTTGCATGCTGCTATGAGGCTGAAAGCCATGCCACCAGTATCTCAGATACCGACAGGGCTACCCATGGTGGATAGGTGTCAGATGAGCTTCCAGACTAAGATGAACTAGGGAGGAGGACCTGACAACCCACTCCTGAAACAACTAGCCTTTGAAAACCCTATGGATAGCAGAGAAACACTGTCAGATATAGTGCCAGAAAATGAGCCCCCCAGGTTAGAAGATACTCACAAGACTACTGAGGAAGAGTTGCCTCCTCAAAGTAGTGTCTACCTTGATGATGGAAAGAGAGTGAAGCCCCGGGGACCTCCATTTGCTGATGTGGCATGACTCAAAATGAGAAGAAACAACTGTAAACATCCATTAATAATTGGAAGATGGAATGTACATAGAATGAATCTAAGAAAACTAGAAATCATTAAAAAAGAAATGGAGCTTATAAGCATTGATATTCTAGGCATCAGTGATCTAAAGTGGACTGGCATGAGCCATTTTGAGTCAGATAATCATATGGTCCACTATGCTGGGAATGACAAACTAAAGAGAAGTGAGGTTGTATTCATCATCAAAAAAGGCATCTCAAGATCTATCCTGAAATACAATGCTGTCAGTGATAGAGTAATATCCATACACCTACAAGGAAGGCCAGTTAATATGACTATTATTCAAATCTACGCACCCACCACTAAAACCACAAATGAAGATAGGGAAGATTTCTACCAGCTTCTGCAATCTGAAATAGATCAAACATGGAATCAGGACATACTGGTAATCATTGGTGACTGGAATGCAAAAGTTGGAGACAAGAAGAAGGCTCAGTAGTTGGAAAATATGGCCTTGGTGACAGAAATGATGCTGGAGATCACATAATAGAATTTTGTCAGACCAATGACCTTTTCATAGCAAATACATTTTTTCACCAACATAAATGGCGACTATACACATGGACTTTACCAGATGAAACATACAGGAACCAAATTGACTACATTTGTGGGAAGAAGTAATGAAAAAGCTCTATATCAAATGTCAGAACAAGACCAAGTGCTGATTGTGGGTCAGAATATCAACTGCTCATATGCAAGCTCAAAATGAAACCGAAGGAAATCAGGACAAATATATGAGAGCCAAGGTATGAGTTCAGAGACCACCTCAAGAAGAGGTTTAATGCAGTAGACACAAATGATAGACCAGAGGAGTTGTGGGATGACATCAAAGATACCATTCATGAGAAAAACAAAAGGTTATTAAAAAGACAGGAAAAAAGAGAAGACCAAATTACATGTCAAAAGAGACTCTGGAACTTTCCCCTGCATGTCAAGTAGCTAAAGTAAAAGGAAGACATGATGAAGTTAAGGAACTAAACAGAAGATTTCAAAAGGCAGCTTGAGAAGACAAAATCAAATACTTTAATGACATGTGCAAAGAGCTGGAGACAGAAAACAAAAAGGGAAGAACATGCTCTGTTTTTCTCAAGCTTAAGGAATTAAAGAAAAAATTCAAGCCTCGAGTGGCAGTGTTGATAGATTCTACAGGGAAAATATTAAATGATGCAGGAAACATCAGAAGAAGGTGGAAGGCATACACAGAGTCATTATACAAAAAAGAATTGGTAGATGACCAACCATTTCAAGAGGTTGCCTATGAAGAGGAACCAATGGTATTGAAGGGTGAAGTGGAAGCTGCCTTGAAGGAATTGGCAAAACACGAGGCTCCAGAAATTGATGGAATACCGATAGAGATGTTTCAACAAACAGATGCAGCACTGGAGGTGTTAATGTGTTTATGCCAAAAGATTTGGAAAAAGCTACCTGTCCAACTGACTGGAAGAGATCCATATTTGTACCTATTCCCAAGAAAGGGAATCCAACTGAATGTGGAAACTATTGAACAATATCATTTATATCACACGCAAGTAAAATTTTACTAAAGGTCATTTAATAGCACCTGCAGCAGTATATAGACAGGAAACTTCCAGAAAATCAAGCTGGATTCAGAAGTGGGGGGAACCAGGGACATCATTGCTGATCTCAGATGGATATTAGCTGAAAGCAAATATCAGAAAGATGTCTGTCTATGTTTTATCAACCATGCAAAGGCATTTGACTGTGTGGATCATAACAAATTATGAATAACACTGCAAAGAATGGGAATACCAGAGCACTAAATTGTAATCCTGAGGAATCTGTACATGGACCAGGAGGCAGTGGTTCGAACAGAACAAGAAAACATTGCTTGGTTTAAAGTTGAGAAAAGTGTGTGTCGGGGCTGTATCCTTTCACCATATCTCTTCATTTTCTGTGCTGAGCAAATAACCCAAGAAGCTGGACTTTATGAGGAAGAACACAGCATCACTGTTGGAGGAAGACTTATTACCAACCTGCATTATACAGATGACACAACTCTGCTTACTAAAAATGAAGAAGATTTGAAACATTTACTGATGAAAATCAAAGAATATAGCCTTCAATGTGGATTATAACTCAACATCAACCAAGAAAAGTCCTTACAGCTGGGTCAGTATGCAATTTCACAATAGATGGAGAAAAGATTGAGGTTGTCCACGATTTGGCTTTACTTGATTCTATAATCAACACCCGTGGAAGCAGAAGTCAAGAAATCAAAAGACACATTGCTTTGGGAAAAGCTGTGGCAAAAGATCTCTTTAAAGTATTGAAAAATAAAGACGTTACATTGAAGACGAAGGTGTGCCTAACTCATGCCATGGTATTTTCAGTCATATCGTATGGTTGTGAAAGCTGGACATTGAACAAGGGAGGCAGGAGAAGAATTGATGCTTTTGAATTATGGTGCTGGAGACAACTATTGAATATACCATGGACTGCCAAAAGAACCAACAGATCAGGCCTAGAGGAAGTGCAACCAAAGTGTTCCTTGGAAGCAAGGATAACTAGACTGCGTCTGTCTTATTTTGAACATGTAGTCAAGAGGGACCAGTCTCTTGAGAAGGACATAATGTTTGGGAGAGTGACAAGACAATGGACAAAAGGGAAATCCTCCACTAGATGGATTGACACAGTATCTGCAACAATGTACTTAAACATAAATAAGATCATGTGCCTGGTACCCAATTGGGGAGTATTTCGTTCTTCTGCATGTAGGGTTGCTATGAGCTGGACTGGACTTGATGGCACCTAACAACAACATGGAAATTAATATTTTCTCTTTTAAAGAACAGTTCTATTTAGTGCTTCTTTTACTACTTAACTTAGCTGTTATGAGTTCCTTTTAAAATATATTGGAGTAGGAAATTCTATATTGTGACACATAAAGCAAACAGCTGTAACTGTCTAGGTCACCAACAATTGCCAGGTTACCACACCCACTGGGCATTTCTGTCCTCATCTCACTTAAAATCTGAGCAGTAGTAACACAGTTGATCGTTTTCTCAATGAAATTCCTTTGTCTTCACACTGCCACACCTAATGTTTATACTACCTTTGTGTATAGTCATTAGCTTTCTTTTTGACACCTCCTTAGGTGTTGATTTTTGAGAGCCAGGGGTTTGAACTCTCTGTCAATTCATAGATGTATATACTATATATAGGTCTGCGACTCCCAGATTTATAACTTTACTCTAGAACATTCTTCCGAGATTCAGACCCATATACCTGTCTACTTTACACCGTTTTGATGAATTGTAGGCATCTCACACTTGTTCCAAATTGACTGATTTTCTCCATTGCTTTCTTGTTAACCTTTTCTTTTTAAATAGTACTGTCCTCCATGGCAAATGTGGTGTTTTTTCATACTATCTTTCTCAATCTTTCTACATCAAAATAACTATAATGTTATGTTTAGTTTTGTTCTGAATGTATTTCTAATTCATTTACATTTTTCCCTCCTGTATTAGGCTTTCCATTTGTTATTATTTTTCTTTTGTCTGAAGTGTATATCCTTTAGTATTTCTTTTGATGGGTCTCTTGGTGATGAACTGTCTGCTTTTGTTTATTTCAAAAATATGTTTATTTTATTTCTATATTTAAAACATATTTTGGGTTGCAATTATTTTCTCTTGGCATATTGCAGTTAAACTTTTTACCATTGCCTTCTGGCTTTCATTGCTACTGTTGAGAAACAATGTATTAATCTAACTGTCATTCCTCTGAATGTGGCCTATTTAGTACATAATAGATGCTCAAGTAATTTTTGTGTTCTTTTAGTGAGTAAATTAACTTTTCCCTCTATTCATCCATCCTGTGTTCACATGCAGTTAGAGAACCTAAGAATTTAAATTATATTATCTAGTGATTTGGATTCAGTCAGCCATTGAAAACCCTATCAGGGTCACTATGAGTCAGACTCGACTCGACAGCACCAACCAACAACAACAGTGATTTGGATTATTATTTTTTTCATTTCTAGAGATTTTGAGGTTTTTCATTTTTATTAAAAAATTACTTTTGTTAATGGCTTTGTTGTTGTTAGGTACCATTGAGTTAGGTCTGTCTCATAGCGACCCTCTGTACAGCAGAATGAAACACTCTGACACTGTGCCATGCCCAGCACTGTCAGTGCTTCTCCCCATTCATAGAGTTTTTGATGGCTGATTTTTTGGAAGTGGGCTGCTGGGTCCTTCTCACAAGCTTACAGCACCTGATGTTCCCAGGCGGTCTCCCATCCAAGTACTAACCAGGCCTGACCCTGCTTAGCTTCTGAGATCTGATGGGATCCGATGCCACAGTGATATGGCTACAGGCAGTAAAGGCATACCTAGTAACAAAATTGGCAGAAAAGATTGTTGATGTAACTTAGTAAGCCTATTTGAAACAGGTAAATGTTTTATTAAAACTAGTTTTAGAAATTGGATTTTTTTTTTTTTTTTGTACTAGATATCAGACCTAGAACCTCAAGATGTGCTGTGCAGGCACCCTACCACTGAGCTGCACCTTCAGCTGGACATTTCTTAAGATGATATTAGTAGTACTGTCCATTGACTGACTTATTCTCCTTTATAGATTATGTCGGTTAAAAAAGAAAGCACAGGCAGAAGCAAATGCTACAGCTATCAGTAATCTCTTGCCATTTATGGAATATGAAGTACATACTCAGCTAATGAACAAGCTGAAACTCAAAGGAATGAATGCTTTGTTTGGACTAAGAATTCAGATCACAGTTGGTGAAAATATGTTGATGGGCTTAGCGGTAAGTTGAGAAGATTTGGTTTTGTTTTGTGATTCCTATAGTTGTAGTAGATTCTGTTTTATGTAATTCAAAGAGTATTTTTAAAAGACTTAGCTAAAGAAACTGATATCAAAACCTTTCACAGGTTGGAGGCATTTTAGGAAGTGAACAATCTGTTGATAGGCTTTCACATATTTTAAAGGGACTGTGACTATAACCTCAATAATTATATTTCTGAAAGTTATCATTTATGGCTGATTTAATAAGTTGGCCACCATTGATCCGGACTTTATTATTGCTTATATACTGATACATGGTTTCTCCATCTTGGCTCTGTTGACATTCAGGGCAGGATAACTTCGTTGCAGGGCTGTCTTGTTCACTGTAAGATGTTTAATGCCATCTCCAACCTCTACCCACAAGATGCTACTGCATCTCTCCACTTGTGATAACCATAAACATCTCCAGACATGGCGTAGTGTACCTTGGGAGGCAGAATTGCCCCTAGTTGAGGAACGTATGCTAAGATAATCCTTATTTCTAATGGTGTAAGTAAAGCAATGCAAAACATGAGACACTGCCTATCGTTGGACAGAGAACTAAGCTTTGTTGTAAATGTACATGTGTGGCCAACAGTTGAATGTGTGTTAAAATACATGCATTCTTTTTTGTTTTGTTTTGGATTTTTGTTATTTTTCATTTTTGTTTTTTGAGACAGGGCTTTATGTAGCCCATGTTGGCTTGGAACGTGTTATGTAGCCTGCCTCAGCTGCCTGAGTTACAAGTGTGTGTCACTATGCCCAGCTCAGTATGTATGTTCTTGTTGTTAAGTGCTGTCGAGTCTTGTCCGACTCATAGTGATCCTCATAGGATTTTCAGGGGCTGATTGTTTCAGAATTATTCCAGGAGTGGACTACCACACCCTTCTCCTGTTTTTGTGGTATTGGGGTTCAAACCTGGGTCCTCAGAAAGTATGGTGCAGCACTCTACCAACTGAGCTGAACCCCAGCATGTGTATGTTATTAAGTGCCAATAGAATAAGAGAGAGGAAAAAGCTCTATCTCCGCTTCATGTTTACCTTGCTTTTGTAAAAAAATTGAAGTCAGTGCTGCCGGTATTAGTGTGGAACCTGGAGAACTATGCCTATGAGACCTATCAATCATATATAGTCTCATCAGTATTTATGGAAATCCTTTCATTTTCTAGGGACTTTTCTAGCCAGGGTTTTTGTGTACTAAAAATTTTCAAATTGTAGTTGCCATCTTTCTAAGACATTCATAGATATTTAATTTTAAGAAGTTTATGGAGCTTGAAATCTTTTTCTCAGTATATATTTATAGGTGAAATGCAAAATTATTCCCTGTTTCATGTATCATTTCTATAAGAGCAAATATATAAATTTTTATATGTAGGAAATAATTTGTGACAATGATAAATTGATTAGGCATCATCATCTTTTTACCAAGAATAATTTATAATAAAGTAATTTGGAGGCCAGAGATATAGCTCAGTGATAGATCACTTGCTTAACGTGCTTAAAGCCTTGGAGATAAAGACCTAGCAGCAAAAAAGAGAGAGAGGGAGAGAAGAGGAAGGAAAGGAGAAAAAGAACTGGTTTACATGAAAATATTTGATACTAGATTGACTTGGGGGAAAAGTGCTCATTTTAATTTAGTGGGCTAAAAATTTGCTTGCCTGGCAAGGACATAACATAAATTTTAAATTTGGACTGAGTACAAAAGTGTAGCGATTGGTGGGTACCTACGGGAACTAACAGCTGAATTCCAATTCAGAAATTTAAAATAATATTTTACCATAAGATGTGGTGGCGCATGTTTACAATTCCAGCATTTGGGAGGCTGAGGCAGAACAATCATAAGTTTGAGGCCAACCAGAAGTACAAAGCAAGTTCAAGGCTGGTCTGTGCTACGTGGTGAGGCCCTACCTCAAAAAATAAATTAAAGATAAATAAGTAATACTCTATTATCTTTTTCCTACAGAGCAAAGAATACATTCCTAAATATTAAAAAGACCATTATTCTTTAGATATTTTGTCTGATTATTTCTCATTGCTTTTCAAGTCAGCCACAGGTGTATATTTAGCAGCTTTACCCATGCCTGGTGGTATTCAGATTGCTGGGAAGACTCCTAATGATGGCTCCTATGAACAGCACATCTCTCACATGCAAAAGAAGATAAATGACACAATTGCTAAGAATAAAGAATTATATGAAATCAATCCTCCGGTACGTAAAACATGTCTACTTTGTGAACACGTCAGTAACTGCTCAGATATTGCTACATTTTTAAGTTATATTATTTTGGACATAAAAGGTTTTTTGGTGTTTTCCCTCACTATTTGTCTCTCTTTATTTACTTCTTTTCTCTCCTTTGGCATCTTTGCTCAAATGTCTCCCTTTTGGGGGGGCCTACTCAGCTCATTGTGTTTACAAATTGCAACTCTCCTTTCCATTTTTGGTACTTCCTATCACCTTTCTCTGTTTTATTATTTTCTGTAATTCCCACCTGTGTGTGTGGATGTGCAGCTGTATGACTTTGTGATACTCTCACACATACACAAGTTTTTGAATTTTTTCTGTTGCCTGATATTACCAGTAGGATGAAGATCCGTTAGCACTTAACTTGTTTGCTCACCTTTCCTCCCTCCCTTCTTTCAGTATTGGGCCTTGTACATTGGACAAGTGCTTCACCACTGAGCCCCACCCCCAGCCTCTTTGCTTACTTTTTATTTTGAGACAGGGTCTTACTAGGTTGCATAGGCTTCCTCTGGCCTCAAATTCATGATCCTTCTGCCTCAACCTCCTGAGTGGCTAGGATTATAGGTGTGTGCCATGGTGCCCAGCTAGTGCTGTATTTCTTATGACTAGAAAAGCTTCTCAGAGCTTTTTTATTTGCTGAATGACTACATGAATGGTTTAAAATGCTCTTTTCTTGTCGAAAGAAAGGTTGTTTATCTGTGGAAAAAGTGTAAAAGAAGTATTTCAGTTATGGCTTTTTTTTTTTTAATGGGTCATTTCCATAGTCAACTTTCTTCCCAAGTTTGCAGTGTGAGTCACAGTATTTCCTATTCTACGGATGCCTTATAGCCATTGTTGTTGTTAGGTGCCATTGAGTCGGTGTCCAACTCGTAGTGACCCCATGTAGAACAGGCAAAACACTATGGTCAGTGCTTCTCTGTTATTCATAGAGTTTTTCAAGGGCTGATTGTTTTGGGAGTGGGTTGTCTCCCAGGTCTGTCTCCCAAGCCTACAGCACCTGGTATTCCTAGGTGGTCTCCCATCCAAATACTAAGCAGGCCTGACCCTGCTTAGCTTTTGACATCTGATGGGACCAGATGCCACAGTGGTGCAGCTGCAGGCAAAAGTATATCCCAAGCTGGCCTCAAACTCATGATCCTCCTGCTTCATCCTCTTCAGTAAGTTGTTTACTGGCATGCTCCACAATGGCCAACATTATAGCCATAGACTGAATTAAAAGAAAGATGTGTTGGAGTTACAACAAAACTATGTGTTGTTATGAGTCTGTAATGATAAATACTTTAGCAGAAGGATACTGTTTGGAAAACATCATTACATTATTATTGTTATTTTTATTTTATTCATGGTGCCAAATTTTAGCTGGTCTTCTAGAATAATGCATCTGAATTCTCACCTCAGACTTATAGATTTTGTCTTATTATCTGAGCAAAGTTGTAAAGCTGAGAACAGCGAGGGTTTGACGTAGAGCTATGCTGTTCAGTGTTGTAGCCATTACACACTTGGTGTGTAACTAGTCTGCATTGACATTTTCTATAAGTGTAAAATATACACTGGATTTTGAAAACTTAGTATAAAAAATGTAAACAATCTCATGAGTATTTTTGATATTGATTACACATTGAAAATTTAATATTTTGAATTGAGTTAACTAAAATGTTTATTCATATTGGGTTTATCTATTTCTTTTTACTTTATATCTTTGTGGTTTGCTTTATATTTCTGCTGGACAGCACTGACGTAGAACTTCTTTAAACTGAATAAAAATGTTGATGTGATGATACTAGTATATTAATACTTTAAAAATGGCCTTTGTAAAAGCTCTCATACTCCTGTTTATTGAATGGATCCTGGTTTGCTGTACGTTATTTTTCTTTTGTAATTATATTTTGATATCTGAATGTCTACTTATACTGTTATGCCAGTTGAGGAGAATCCTTTGTGAAACTACATGTTAGTACTGCATTTATTAATTCTAATAATATGAGCTGAACTCTTATTTAATAGTATTTACCACCTCTGTAAATCCATTGTGACCTCCCACAGGGAGAATGACTATTCTTCCATTGTGTTCCTCTTATACTTTTATATTCTTTAGTCATACTGCCTGTTACATATTACTGTACTTAATTTTTACATGTCCATCTTCCATTATAATATATCCATCTTTCTGTATCATGGGCTCCACATCTATGGATTTAGTCAACCATGGGTTGAAAATATATGAAAGAAAATTATGCCTGTATTGAACATGCCCAAACATTTTATTTTGTCACTAGTTCCTAAGCAACATAGTATAATAATAATAATAATAACATTTATATTGCATCAGGTATTACTAATAACCTAGAGATGAAGTATATAGGAGGGGTTGGGGACATAGCTTAGTGGTGGAGCACTTGGCTGGCATGTTCAAGGCCCTGGGTTCAGTCCCCAGTGCTGTGAAGGAGAAGGGAATAAAAGAAGGAAGGAACGAACGAATGAATGAACACAGCAGGATTTATTTAGGTTATATGCAAATACTACACCTTTTCATAAAAGGGGCTTGAGCACTTATAGGTTTTAATATCCATTGGAAGTCCTAGAACCAGTCCCTTGTACATACCAAGGATGACTATAAGCCCTTTAAAGACAGAGATACATTTAATTAATAATATGAATAAAGTTACCTCATTCAGTTTACTTCCTGAGCTGCTGATGTTGCATAGCTTACTTTTTTTTTTCCCCCCCAGTTCTTGGGGGTTGAACCTAGTGCCTCACATGTAACTTAATACGTGCTCTACCACTGGGCTGTACCCCTGGCCCTTTTTTTTCATTTATTGTATTTTGAGGCAGGGTCCTGCTGAGTTATGCAGACTGCCACTGGCCTTGAATCTGTGATCCTCCTGCCTCTGCCTCCCAAGTCACTGGGATTACGGGTGTGAGCCACTGCACCTGGCGCACACAGCTTACATTTTGAGGAAGGAGTAAATATATGTGATTTAAAAAGTTTCAGCATGTATGGATTTCATGTGTTGAGAATGATGGTATTTCCATAAAGGGACTCATCAATTTATGAATCTTCTAATATGTCTTTCCTTATTTCAGATACTGCCTACATTGAAGTCCTTTAGCATAACATTTCAGAATTTATTTAACAGAGTTAGTGCATGTGTTTGATTACCTGGCTACTACATATATTATACTTTTGTCTTTTTAATTTTGTGCAGCAGTCAGTGTATGCCAACCCTGAAAATGTGGATCAGAGTCTTCTTTTTGTTAGGGAGATTAATAAATGCTGTTGTTTGAATTTTTTTTCCTCAATACACTGAAAAGTGTTTCTAATGCAGAGATGTAGTACCACTTAATCAAACTTTCTTAAGATAATCTGAGGTACCAAAATAAGATACAAAAGTTTCAGAATAATAATAGTAGTTTGAGACTTCATTATGAATGTAAAATATATTAAATACCAGACAGTTAACATTTATTAGGTTAATGATACAGAGGACAGAGGCATAACAGAAAGCTCAACTACATAAAACAAAGTATGGTATCTACTGATAAGGACATTGCACTGAGTCAAAAGAACCTCTTTAGACAGGTTTCACATTTACTTAGTTTTCAAACTGAGGTGAATTACTTTACCTCTGAATTGCAACTCTATCTCAATTATTAGTCATTATAATGTGCATCCTGTCAAATTTATATAGGGCAGATGAGGTAAATAGATGTGAAAGTGCTCCATAGATTGTTGTGTTATGAAACTGCAGTCTTAAGTCTTTTATCTAAGGTATACACTAGCAATGAACATTGAAAACTGTGGTTTTGAAAAGTTTGTTCACACTTTATTGTTTTTGAGAAAGATGGCTCTGGTACACTTATGGTAGGTTATGCCTTTTCCATTTATGCTTACATATCTACATTCTGCTGTTACTCTTTGTGGCCAACAGTGATTTAGAACTGTTAGTTGATCATTGGCTTTGTAATAGGGCAAAGCTCATTTATCCATATAGAGTCACAGCATACACTGATCTTTAAAAGATGATTATGGTGGTTGTTAAAGTTTAGTATAATAAATAACACAGCAGTATGTGTATAGTACATATATGTGTATATATATGTTCACAAGTACACTTATCATTCTTCACATTTTACTATGTGGAGCTTGAAAACCTACCACTAACTAAGAATTGGTATAAAGGATTAGTATGCTACCTTGGGGGCTGGGATTTAGCTCAGTTGGTGGAGCGCTGCGCTGCAGTCTCTGAGGTCCTGAGTTCAATTTCCAGCACCACAAAAATGGGAGAAGGACCTGGCAATCCACTCCCATGGCAATCCCGAAACAGCCATTGAAAACCCTATGAGGGTTGCTATAAGTTGGATACTGACTTGACGGCACCTAACAACAACAATGCTACCTTGGAAAATAAATCGTTAAGTGTTCATGGCCAATTAGAACTTTAAAATGCTAAGTAAAAAATACATGTGCATAACCCGGACTGAGCTCACTGTAGTGCCCTCTCTGTATACTAGATGTCAGTTTTGCCTTGTTATATTTGTGACAGTTGTGTTTCTAGATTAATACATAAATATGGCTGCTATTATGGATATAAGGAAATATCCGTATCCTCTATAAATAGGAAGATTATACCTAAATATATAGTTAACTGAATATATTTTACAGACTTTTTCTCCATTGAAGTTATCTATTAACATAAATGTTTACAACCAAACTGAAAAAAAAAAACAGTCTAATATGATACAAAGCAATTATATTTCTTTTAGGAGATATCTGAAGAAATTATAGGATCACCCATCCCAGAACCTAGACAACGCTCAAGACTTTTAAGATCTCAATCAGAAAGCTCTGATGAAGTTACAGAATTAGATCTTTCACATGGAAAAAAAGATGCTTTTGTTCTGGAGGTAATATTGCATTGGGCTGGGCTGGGGCTTAGCTTGGTTGGTAGAGGGCTGCTTCACACTTTCTGAGGACCCAGGTTCCTCAGCACCGCAAAAACGGGAGAAGGATGTGGCAGTCCACTCATGAAATAATCCCAAAACAATCAGCCATTGAAAACCCTATGAGGGTCACTATGAGTCAGACATGACTTTACAGCACTTAAGGATAGATTGTATTGGGATAATCTTTTTAAAGCTTCTGGAAGATATACATTTTACAATCAGATCCTAAATTGAGGTGATGCTTTTATATTGTTACAACTTATAAATATTTATATCAGAAAAGTTTTATTATAGAAATTATACAAACTTGAAAATATCAGAATAATGCAGATAATTCTGAAACAGCGAATGGTTAAAATGATACTAAAATACAAATTGAGCATCCTTAATCAAAACATCCAAAATCCAGAATGCTCCAAAATTCAGTTTTACTCAAAATGTTTTGGATTTTGGCTTATGTCAAATTTTGGAGTTGAGGATCAAGAATGTTCAACTCACAGTGTATGAGAATATTCCAAAATCTGAAAAACTCTGAAATTTCAAACTCTTGGTTTCAAGCATTTTGTATAAAGGATACGTATAATATTAAATGGGCTGGGATTTAGCTCAGTTAGTAGAGTGCCGCTCTACAGTCTCTGAGGTCCAGAGTTCGAGTCCCAGCACCACCAAAAAAAAAAAAAAAGCATGGGAGAAGGACATGGCAATCCACTCCTGAGGCAATCCCAAAACAATCAGCCATTGAAAATCCTGTAAGGGTTGCCATGAGTTGGATACAACTTGATGGCACCTAACAACAATAATATTAAACATGTAAGTCATTTTTATAAACTTGAATGAACTTAAGTAAAAAATTGATGTATGTTCTTTAACTTACTATAATTATCACCTGCTTCTTATGATAATGTTACAACAATTATAACATTGCTACCTGTAATAATATATTATTATATTTGTACTACAAATACTGAGTATAGTATTTTTGTGCTGAATTCAGAAGATACAATTGATCTTTCTTTTTGAAACCTAAGAACATTTGAGTAACTTTGCAGAGAATGAATGTGACACAAAAGGTTTATGGAGGCTGCTCCCTCACAAATGTGCCCCCTTCATTCCCTGTAGTTAGCTTTGAGAGATATAGGAAATTGTCCTTTTGATATTGAAGAAAAAGGAAAATAAAAAAGGATGCAAGTTGAGACAGAAATGAAGGAGAGTGCAAGTTGAGAGAAAAAAATCTGATGCTTTGGATCTTAGTGAATCAGGAAGCTGTTAGTAGAATTGTATTGGGATGGAATTGGAGATTTATTAGAGCTTAACAGAGATGAGGTGACTGTGATGAGGATGTCAGCCATGAGAGTGACGCAAGGCCTAACTGTGGCAAGTGTTAGTTTGCAGAAAACCATGATTGTATGGCTTCATACCTTTTTCTCCGACTTCCCTATCTTCTGAGAATAGAGAAAAATGGCCTGGTAGAAGCACATGTCAGCTCAAGGAGGTAAAAGTTTCTCCTATGTGGAGCAGTGCTATGCAAAGTGTGTGGCATCAGCACTACTTGGGAACTTTGTAAGAATGCAAATTGGTGGGTTCCTAAGCACCTAGTAAAAGGAATTTCAAGGAGAGACCCTCCAGTCTGTTTAACAGATTCTCACAGGGACTAAGCATTTATTGGTTTGATCTAGAACTTTATTGATGTGTCTGATCCTGGGTTGCCTAGAGGAACACAAGAACAAAAATGCTTTTAATGTGGGCAGAAGACTGAGGGCAAGGGGCAGAGTCAGTAAGAGAAAGGAAAAAGAGTTAGGAAATTGTAGTTGGGAAACCCTTGAGATCCCGCTTGTGGAGCGTTTTTAGGAATAGTATGTTAAGGTGTGGCCACAACTGTGGGTAGCTAAGCTGAAGTGCAAGTGAAAGTGATTGAGACCTGAAGGACATGTGATGGGAAATTTAGAGGTTTACAAGTCAGGAGTTAGACACTGATCTGTAGATGAATGTTAACATATGTCCAACTAGATATTTTCACTCTTATTCACAAGAATATTGTGATGCAAGAACACTATGGTTTATTTTAGATGCGCCTTGAAGTTTTATCCCTACTTAATTCCATTGGAAAACAGCTCTGTGTTTGATCAAAAGATTCTTTTTAATTACATTCTATTAAACGATGGGATAATGGTTGCTTATGGTGTTTTTGTAAGTCTTTTGAAATACATTCTCATAAAAACTTGGGAAAAGTATGTTTTTAAAAGTCAAAATATTTTAATATGTAAAATATTTCACCCAGAAGTATATGCTCTAATTACTGTGAAGAAATTTGCTGACATTAGAATTTTTTTGTGTTGTATATTTTAGGGGAAAATGTCTCTGCTTTTTCTTGATTATTAAGTTTTCTATTTAATGAGTAAAGAAAAAATTTTAAATTTGAACTAATTGTGCTTTTACTACTAATATATGATAGCTTTAATCTTTTTGTTTTCAGATTGATGATACTGATGCCATGGAAGATGTACATTCTCTCCTTACTGATGTTCCTCCTCCTTCAGGTGAACAGAAAAAAAATTACCTTTGATATGAAAGTAGTTTTATGTATTGGTATTCTAATACATAATTGTTATAAGACTAACTTTAAAGACTTTATCATCAAGTCACATTCTGTCATGCTATGATGCTTCACAACTTAAAACATGTAACTTAAAAATATGTTAGAACTTAGATGGAACTGATTTTAGAGCCTTCTATGTTTATACATGAGCTGGGATTTAGCTCCGTTGGTAGAGCGCTGTGCTGCAGTCTCTGAGGTCTCAAGTTCAATTCCCAGCACTGCAAAAAATGGGAGAAGGGCCTGGCAATCCACTCCCAAGGCAATCCCGAAAAACAGCCATTGAAAAACCTGTGAGGGTTGCTATGAGTTGGATACCGACTCTATGGCACCTAACAACAACAACAATGTTTATACATAAATAAAGCCTATGATTTATTAAAATGGTTTCAAGTCTCCTAAAGGTACAGAGTTTTAGAAAAAAAATGAAAGGTTTTATAATTAGAATTTCATGTAACGATTAAAAATGTTTTTCTTTAACATAACATCAATAAAATGTTATATTTTAATTGCAATTTCTTTTGGCAGGCTTTTATAGTTGTAATACAGAAATTATGCCTGGTATCAATAATTGGACATCAGAAATACAGGTGAAACTTTTTATTACTTTTAAGCAAATACCACATAAGGTATTTTAGTAAATTATATCTAAATATCTATTTTCTTTTTGACCACATAATGGTAGTTTGTCTGCAGTAGTACCACTGTGGTGTCTGATGCCATCAGATCATGGAAGCTAAGCAGGGTTGGGCCTGGTTAATACTTGGATGGGAGACCACCTGAGAATACCGAGTGCTATAGGCTTGGGAGAAGAACCTGGTAACCCACTCTCGAAAAACAGTCAGTCAGTGAAAACCTTATGAATAGAAGAGAAGCATTGACAATAGTGCTGAGCGTGGCACAGTGTCGATTGGTGTTTCATATGTACCAGATAGGTACATATGAATTGGTCCCAACTCGATGGCACTTAATAACAACAATGACAATTAAAAATACTATTTCTTTTAACACCACATTACTTACTACTGTTCATTTTTGTCAGTTTTACAAACTGTTACAGTATTTAGTTAAAAATAACATTAACATGTTATTCTGTCTCCCCATCTTTAGATGTTCACGTCAGTAAGAGTAATCAGACTAAGCAGCCTCAACCTGACTAATCAAGCTCTCAATAAAAACTTTAATGATCTCTGTGAGAATTTGCTCAAGGTAGGAACCTTCTGGATAAGTTACATAAAGGCCCTCATGAAATTAAAAAAATAAAGTATCTGTTTTGTTTGTGATACCTTACACAGTTGTGAGCTGCATTATTTTTGTATGCCTGCTAATCTTAGATTTGTCATCAGGTGAGATGCTAAAGTTGCCCTCTTTCTTCTTAGGAGATTATATTATAAAAGAAAAATAAGTTAGTGGCTTAAAGTTTTCATAAAAATCTAATGCATATGTGTAAAATTTTTTAAAAGCCTACTTTATGACATATACAAATGCTAAATCATATCTACTTAAATACTAGAAATGTATTCTTAAATATAAGAATAGATAAATAGATGTGGACAAGTTTTGTTTTAATCTTTTAAACTTTTCATTTGCTATAATGTACATGAAGAAAATCAGCTTTTATAAATTTTTAAATGAAAAATATGACATTATGAACATTTTCTATTATGTAGAGCCTGTATTTTAAACTACGATCTATGATCCCTTGCTGCCTTTGCCATGTAAATTTTACTGTATCTCTGCCTGAAGATGAATTAATTCAGGTAAATAGATACAAGGTTTTTGGTTATTGTTTTCTTTTGGTTTTGGTTTTGAGTTTGGGTTTGGGCTTTTTGAGAGACAGACTTGCTGTATAGCATAGGGTGCCTTGGTACTCATTATATAAAACAGACTGACCTTGAACTGTGTCAGTCCTTCAGCCTTAGTCTCCTAAGTACTGGGATTATAGATGTGTGCTATCACGTCTGACTCATTATGTTATTAAAGACAGCTTCTAGCTTTTTTCTGATCTGTTTTAGTATTATAATTTTGCCATGGGAGAAGGACCTGGCAATCCACTCCCAAAACAATTGGTCATTGAAAAGCTTATGAATAGCAGGCAGGCACTAACAATAGTGCTGGGCATGGCACAATGTCAGAGTGTTTCATTCAGTTGTACATAGGGTTGCTATTGAGTCAGACTCAACAACAACAACAACAATTTTGCCATAACTAAATAACTTAAACAATACTGTTTTACCTCAAAGTATCTTAAAACATATATTAATGTGAATCAAGCTACGTGTTCCGAACTCTGGTTATCTGAAGATGGATTCATATGTTCCAGCATACATAGGATTGGATGAGTGCTCATCATGTGGGATTTTACCAGTCCCCATCCTTTAGAGAGGGGCTGGGATTTAGCTCAGTTGGTAGAGCGCTGCGCTGTAACCTCTGAGGTCCCTAGTTCTATTCCCAGCACCGAAAAAAAATGGGAGAAGGACCTGGCAATCCTGAAAAAATCAACCATTGAAAACCCTATGAGGGTCGCTATGAGTCGGATACTGACTCAACAGCACCTAACAACAACATCCTTTAGAGAAGGCCCTGAGCTGTTTTTGGAATATCTAGGTTTAACTATACATTTTGAATATAGGAGTTTACATATAATTTTCTTTAAGGATCTTAACTAGGAAAAGCAAATTAGCTGATTAGTATAGGTTGTCCATGGTATTGAAAAAGATTTGTTAAAAACTTAACTTTGGCAATAATTATTTTGCTAATCATAATTGTTTCTGTAATTCTAGGTGACCGTCACAGCAGTTGCAATAACGTTTGACAAAAATCAGGCTTTACAGACCACAAAAACACATGTTGAAAAATCACTACAAAGAGGTAAACTTTTAATGGATAGAAAGTATAGTTCATGTATGTGTATATTATAGTTCAATGATAAAACAAAGGACAGGTAGATTAAGAGTCATTTCTTTAAGAGATATTTACCATTTTTTCTGCTTAACTTTATTAAGATAACAATATGGATAAGCATGTGGCTGACTTGGTATTTTTCACACATGAATAGATGATTGTCTTCTTTTTACATAAAGAATACTGATGTTTTGATTTAGATTATAACATGTTAATTCTGCAGTAAGTTAGGGGCTCCTATACCAGGACCTCTGGTGAAATTCTCAAAGTACATGAAAACCCACTGATACCATAAGCAAAATTGTGTGCCTCTGTCTTTTTCTCAGGTAAATTCCCGTTCTATCCAACAGTTTCTCCTAATCCAGTAAAAATTAGGAATTACCATTCTTAATATATTAAAAACACAAATTATTAACAAGTATGTTCTGAAAAAATAGCTGTGGAAGGAATATAATACTTTCTAAAGTTTAAATGACTTGTTAGCTAAAATATTCATGATTATCTTAAATGTTTTATAGTTGATCACATCCACATATCTAACATTGATAAAATTTGAGCATTGAGTTGTCACATAGTGTTATTAAATAATTTTGTGGTCAGGTATTTATCAAAGAAGATAGTAAGCTGTTTTAAGAATTACAGAAACTAGTGGGCACAAAGTGTAGGATAATAATTATTACTGATTGCTTACTATGTGCACGCCAGTGTTCTAAGTGATTTACAGATATTGACCTTTTAAAATCTCATAGTGGTCTTAGTAGGAAGGGTAGCACCCCCCTCAACATTATGCGGATGAAGGTCCCTGTGGAAAAAACTAGGAAGAAAATACCCAGAAAAAAAAAGGGGGTGAGGGTGAAGACACACACACACACACACACACACACACACACACACACACACACACAAAATGTATACCACTGTAGGTTCTTAATTTTTAAAAGGTAATAGATTGCTGCTAAATAATGTTTTCTCCTTGCCTCTTAAGCTTCTACAGATAATGAAGAACTTCTGCAGTTTCCACTGGAGCTCTGTTCAGATTCACTTCCTTCTCATCCTTTTCCACCGGCTAAAGGTTGGTTAAGTAAGAGAAATACAGACAAATCCTAGTTTCCTTTTTTTCTTCTTCATTATAGATAATCCTTCTTGATCTTAAAGAGATGTAGTCTTAATTTCTTCATTGTATGTTTTTTCATGTTCATAAGAGGGAGGAAATAAACTTCTTATTTTGATTTCTCAAGAAATTTCACCATAAATTATTAAGGTAATTTTTCATATGATATTCCATTCTCATACCTCAAATGTATTAAAGTTTTATTTTTTAAGATTTGGATTTCCAAATATAGCCATTCAGTATTTCCCAATATAACTATGTTATATTCAAATATAGTATATTTGGTATTTATATTTGGCTAGTTTTTTTTCCGGCAATAATTTAAACCTTTCAAACAATTTTGGATTTTCATAGACTCCAGATGCTTGTTCTCTTCAGAAAATAAATGGCAAGGCTTTGGGTGGGGGATAGTACAAGTATGTCAGGGAGGAGCCTCCTTTCTTCTGTGAGCCTCGGCTGTAATTGAGAACATTGTGATGTACTTAGAAGACACTGCCATTTTTTTTTTCAAATGTGAAATAATTACCCTTAATGGCAATAAATATATTTTGATCTGTATAATCTATGGAGAAGAATGGGAGGTATATTTTATCCATTTCTCTTGTGATTTCAATGTAAGTTTTATTACAGAACTTTTTTAAGCTACTGTACCTAATCTTATGCATTCAGCAAATGTAGTTTGTACTTTTTCCTTAAGTTTTTAATCTGAGAAATAAGGCATTTATTATTTAAGATGAAATCAGCTATTCTGATTTTTATATTTTATAACAAGTGAAACTTTTTATTTTTATTTCATCTGATACCAAATTTTATATAAAACAGAATAGTTTTATATTTACTTTGCAGGTAGATCAGTAAAATCTTCACTAAATCAGTGCAAGGCCTATCTATGAAGAGAAATATATTTTGTCTTATGTTTTAAAGACGAAAAGATAAGCTGTTTTCACATTCTGAACTTTCTAACCTGGTAACTTTGAGCATCTTGCCTTTTTGTTGTCACCTAAAATTCCAATTTAGAATCCATAGAAAATTTTAGCAGACCATAACTTCCTTGAAAGAATAGAGAGAAAAAATAAAATGCAAAGGAAAGCTGAGTTCAGATTTCTGAGTTAAATCATAACTTCTAGATTAGAAAACATTACTATTAGGAATCTTCTTTGATCTCACTAGAAAGCTTTTTTTTTTTAATACCTACTTTATATAGAAGTTTTATTTATGCAGGGTCTGTTCCAAGTCACTTTTAAGGCCCATTTATTTTTAATCAGCAATGGGAGCAAAAAAATACTCCTAAAACCTAATCAACAAAGATTTGAACAATTGCTAATCTATAAGTGTAGATATTTGTGGAGTTGGGGTACATATTAGTTTAATCTTGTCATGTTATTCATACCTGCTGAATTATGCAGATTAGATTTAAGCTCTGTAAGTTTGCCTTCTCTGTATTGATAGTTTTCAAAATGTTTTCAGAGGTAATGATAACTAATGTTTATGTGATCATTAGTATAAAATGCTATTTTGTGAATTAAAACACAATATAAGAAACATTTGAGTAGAATAAGTCATATTTGAACAATACCTAAAATATTTGCAACTCATTCACCTCATTTTATCCAGCATGGAATAGGTGCTGAGGTGGAGTAAAATGCAACAGATCTGGCTCTCAGTTCTGCTGTCAGTAAGATGTGAGAGTTTGGCTAAGTAATTAACCTCTCTATGTAAAATATGAAAGGGTTAAACTCCCCTCTATCCTATATAATTCTGTGATTCTTTGGGTTTTTATGTTTTATGATTCTTTAATAATTAAAATCTTCACATTATTAAAAAAATTGAAAGCTAAATTAGAACATGTGCTTAGAGTGAGCTTCAGTAATTGTTTAATATTTCCAGAGATCTTCTAAATAATTAAGCCAATAAGTTTAAACTAACCTTCATTAAACCATAGAGATTTTTTAGAAGTTCCTCAGGATGAGAGGAAGACAATGAGGGTGGGGAGCAAGAGGATAGGTTTCTGGGTCCTCTACCTCTGAACTAGGGCAGCTTCAATTCAGTGACTTTTATACGTTGGCTTTCAACATATTATTTGAAGAAAGAATTTCAAAAATTTTAAAACCACTGAGTCAGATCATCATCATCATCATTATCATCATCATCATCATCATCTTCATCATCATTATTATTATTGGTATTATCATAGCTAATATATATGTAAAACTTTTTACTTTAAGTGACTACCTACAAAACCTATGTGCTTTCCTTTGAATATTATATTTTAAAACCATCTCTAAACACTTAAAAGGGTACCTGTACTTTTTCTTATGTAGTTTTATAAATTGTGATTCGTGTTGCCTCCTTATTTACTGTCTTTACTTCCTCAAGTTGTTTTAGGAGGACATGGGCTAAATATGTCTTTAAAAGTTATTTCAGATTGGGCATGGTAGTTCACACTTGTAATCCCAGTGACTTGGGATTCATACTGATCAGTAAATAAATGTAGAATTTTTATAGATTTTTTAGGTTGGTTAGCTAAGCTGATGGAGTGTTTTTCATTTTAAAAACATTCTAAATTTTGAATTCTAGTTTACATTTATTTTATCACAAATAGGATGATTACTTAACTTTTTTTCTTTTTATGTTGATAGGGAGAGTAGTTTCAGGAGCTAAGAACAGTATCTTTATTAACAATTTCATCTTTTCACTTGTAGATAAACCTTTCATTATCTCTGTTATTAAAAATGGGTAAATGTTATGTGAAGAAATGATGTTCCAGTTACATGTATCCTAATTCACTGTATGGAGTAAGCCTGGGCCTGAATTATCCATCCATATTCAATTTTTACCTTCCATCATTTATTATATTTGTTTTTGTTTTTCAAGGTAACAAAATAGTTTGACATATGTCTCAAATTTATGGTTGATTTGGTATTACTTTGATAGTTATTTTGACTTGATTTGAAATATTAAAACTACTGAGCTTTAGTAATTGGTTAAAGAATATTATCACATGAAGACCATCGACAGTCCTTGATGAATACCATGAGCAACATAGATGCTATGGTATCAACATAAATGGTTTATGTTGTTATGAGGCTGTGTTATGAGAAAACACATGGCTGTAGGAAATTTTTGATACCACATTCTAATGTTTTATTCATCATTAATAACACCTCAGTTTTTTATCTGAAATGATTTTTCAGATACTTTTAAAATGGTATGTTGTTGTTAGGTGCTGTCGTGTCAGGTCTCATTCATAGCAGCCCTATGTATAACAGAACAAAACACTCCCTGATTCTGTGCCAGGCACATGATCTTTTTTTATATTTAAACCCATTGTTGCACACACTGTGTCAATCCATCTAGTTGAGTGAGGGTCTTCCTTTTTTTGTTGTTGACATGCCACTCTCCCAAACATGATATCCTTCTCCATGGATTGATCCCTCCTGACAATATGTCTGAAATATTTAAGACCCAGTCTAGCCATCCTTGCTTTCAGGGAACACTCTGGTTGCACTTCTTCTAGGACAGATCTGTTGGTTCTTTTGGCAGTTCAGAGTATATTCAGCACCATAATTCGAAAGCATCAGTTCTTCTCCTGTCTCCCTTATTTAATATCCAGCTTTCACAACCATATGATGCCACTGAAAAATACTATGGCATGAGTTAGGCGCACTTTCATCTTCAGTGTGACATCTTTAGTTTTCAACACTTTAAAGAGGTTTCTGCAGCAGCTTTTCCCAGTGCAATGCATCTTCATATAGAAAAAAAGAGTGATAATATGTGGGAACTGAATCTTACTTAAAGGAAGAAAAAATCCTATACATAAGTTGATATATGAAAAATGCACAGTTAAACTGAGCAAAGAAGGGACAATATAAAGAGTAGGAAGAAGGAGGGAGGGAACTATCAGAGGAAAGCAAAGATTAAGGAAACTGGAATGGGGAGGAGAGTCAATATAGAGGGATAAAGGAGGAGAGGACAACCTCAATGTAAACAATGCAACTTCGTGAGAACATTGGAAAAATAGGGGAATATAACCCAAATATGCATGTGAGTTTTACTACATATTAGCCATAAGGCTCTGTAAACCTTGTGGGTTGATGAAAATGTAAAATAAATAAATAAATAAACTGGAAAAAAAATGATAGTAAAAATGTAGTAAAAATGGGAAGTCTAAGTGAAGGCATTCTGGATGAAAAGTAAAAAAAAAATAAGATTTTTTTCTGATAGAATAGAGTTGCTTGCAAGAATTTATTGTTTGTATGTTTTGTTTTGCTTTTTGAGACACAGTATCACTATGTAAGACTAGATTGGCCTTGAACTTGTTGTGTAGCCCAGGCTGGCCTCAAACTCAAGATCTTCCTGCCATAGCCTCCTGAGAGCTAGGATTGCAGACATGTACAAAACCCTGTGAGTATCGGAGAATAACTGACATAGTGCCAGACATGGCACAGTGTTAGGGAGTATTTCCTTCTGTTGTACGTAGGGTCGCTATGAGTTGGACTCGACTCGATGGCACCTAACAACCCCCACCACCACCGTGCCTGGCTTAATCTCAAGAATTTTGTGCATGTAATTTTTGTAAAAGTTTAACATATTACTTTAAAAGTCTAAACACATAAATCTTGAGATGTTAGTTACTATATTACAGAGCTTATGAACTAGACAACTATATAAATTATATACCACTTTAAATATATTACAAATCTTTATGAATTTAATCTATCATAGAGGAATAGTTTTCATTAAAATACTGATAGTTTAAAGGTTTCAAAAGTTTTAATTAGGACAGTTAAGTTTGTATATACTGTTGAACAAAACTGTACAACAGAGAATTTTTAAAATACTTTGTTTTCTGCTTTCATCTTACTTTTTGCTGGCTGGTTTCCTTAGTTCCAGTGGCATAGGCTGTAGGCCTGCAAAAATACTCTTTATTATATCAGCTTCTGACTAATGTAGCAAGTGTAGTTTAAAATCTCTTTTGACATAAAAGAAAAAAGTTGTCTTATACCTACAATGTGCTGTGTGTGTTCTATAAGTAGTTATTAACATCAGACATTTCTTCTTAAATCTCTATATTTATCATAGGCTACAAGAGTTACCTTTTCTTTTTGTTAAACCAAATCCAACTTTAAAAGATAGTTTGTTTCAATTTAATGTAGTTTGTAATGTAATTTAATGTAATTTAATGTAATTTAATGATAGTTTGTTTCAATTTAACCTTATTTTATTTTATATTTATTTATTTATGGTGCTTAGAGGCTGAACCCTGGGTCTTGTGCCTACTTTGCAAGTGCTGTGCCACTGAGCAGCACTCCCAGCCTCTTTTTTGTTATCTTTTTTTGCAGTACTGGTGGGCTGAACTCAGGGTCTCACGGGATTTTTGCAAGTGTTGTACCATTGAGCTATACACTTAGCCCCTTTATTTTATTTTATTTTTTTTAATCTTGAGATAGGGTCTTGCTAAATTATGAAGGCTGCCACTGGCCTTGAACTTGGGATCCTTCTGATTCCACCTCTTGAATCACTGGGATTACAGGTGTGTACCACCATGCCCAGCCCTAATATTATTTTAAACTAGCAATCAGAAATATAAATCTATAAAACTAAAAGTTAGCTTTTGTTTTTCCTGCTAACAAATTATTCTGAATTTTTAACAATTATATATAATTCTCTATGCTAACTAAAAATATCTTCAGCCCATTGCATGTCTGCTATTTGTTTTTTTAAGTACTATATATTTTATCCTTATAACCAAATGGTAGCAATAATTTTAAAAACCTGCTAATATTCTTTATGTTATTGGATGGCCAAAACAATGACAGGTCTTGAAAGGGGAGAGATATTAAAGACACAGAGAATGAGGAAAATAGAAACTAAAAGGAAAATGTATATTAAAACACATCTAAGAAATGGGTAGGAAGAGAAAGAAATTGACAGAAAGGACGGGATAAAGAATCTTTACCTCTCTAGCTTTCTTTAAGGCAGCTTCAGGACCGTGAAATCCAGAGGCAGAGACACAGGTAAAGGAGTGAGAATCAAAGAAAAAAAATGAATTGGATGCCTAACACAATTACTTGAAATTTATTTGAAAGAAAAGCCAGAAAAGATAGTAGTAAGAGGAAGAATGGATGCCTCAAAATGGAAGTAAAAATATGTAAAAAGGGGATTGGAAAAGAAAAGACAAAGCCAGGCATGATGATGCATACCTGTAATCCTAGCTTTTGGAAAGCAAAGTGAGGATTGTGAGTTCGAGGCCAGCCTGGGCTATGTAGTGAGACCCTGTCTGAAAAAAACAAACTAGCAAAGAAACAAAAAACGCAAGAGGAATAGACAAGTGATTTAGGAGATCATACTGACCCAAATAGAAGAGACCCAAATAGAAGAGAAGTTAATTGTCTTTGTTATCCAATGTATGCATTACCTATGTATTACTATTGAATTTTTTCCTTGCAAACCATCTGAATTGAAACTATTTCTATCTTCTTTTATACCTTAATTTATAACTGTAATGGCAATTTCATCATCAGCATTTGAGTACCATTAGGTAGGTTTATACTCAATGTTCAGATACATTATTTAGTTTTGTCATTAAGCCAGATTTAATAATTATATGACATAGCCAATCAGTATGTTGTAGATTGATAGAAATGCCTAAAGGAACATAAAACCCAATTTTGATCATGATAACTTAAAACTGAGAATGTTTAAATAAAAAAAAAACAAAGCATAAAATTTAAAGACTTCAAAGTGTATATATTTTAATCTGTAAGAAAATCTTATTTGTAGGAATGTTTTCGGTTTTAGTATTTTTTAAAAGATGTCCAGGTAAGAGTGTTTCAAGTACTTTTTAATTATTTACAACAAAGATGATCTGTAAATTCTAATGCTAGAAAGTGAATTGACAGTTAAGAGTCAGTGGTTAGTATAGAACCACAAAAAATGGGAGGAAGACATGAAAATCCACTACTGAAGCAATCCTGGAAACAATCAGCCATTGAAAACTCTATGAGTGCTGGGCGCAGTACCGCACCCTGTGATCCCAGTGACTCGGGAAGTGGAGGCAGCAGGATAACAAGTTTGAGACCAGAGGCAGTGTGCATAATTCAGCGAGACCCTGCCTCAAAAAGTGAAAAAAAAAAAAAGGGCTGGGGGTACAGCTCAGTGGTATAACACTTGCAAAGCATGCAAGCACAAGGCCCTAGGTTCAAACCCCAGTACAGCAAAAAAAGAAAAGAAAAACCCTATGAGGGTCACTATGAATTGGACCTGACTCGACAACACCTAACAATAACAAATAGAACTTTATTACAGCTGTCTTAGTCTGCTTTGTGATGCTAAAACTTAGTACCTGAGACTGGGCAATTGATCAAGAATAGAAATTTATCAGCTTATAGTTCTGGAGGACTGGGGTTCAGCTCAATGGGTAGAGTGCTGTTCCACACTCTCTGAGGACCCAGGTTCAATCCACAGCATCACTAAAATGGCAGAAGCATGTGACAATCCACTCCTGAAGCAATCCTGAAACAGTCACTGAAAACTCTATGAGGATCACTATGGGTTGGATCGACTTGACAGCACCTAACAACAACAACAATATAGTTCGAAGCTGGAAAGTCCACTATGAAGGTGTAGGCATCTTAACAAGGGCCTTTTTGCTGCATCATCACATAGAGATAGGTCAAAAAGAGAGCAAGAAGGAACCAAACTTGCCCTTTGACAACATATCAATCTCATGAGGATGGAGCCGTTATGGCCAAATCACCTCTTAAAAGTTCCACCTCCTAATCCTGTTACAATGGCAATTAAATTTCAACAAGAGTTTTGGAAGAGATAAACATTCACACCATAGCAACAGCTAACCAATACTTGTTTTCATTGATTATGACAAATTATTTAGAAAAGTGGAGACGTCTCAAACTTTAGAAGTAATGGAAAATATAAATTTGAGGTAGGAAAAATCTTGCCACATTTTTTCTTTTGTCATTAGTATGTTCATTTCTACTAACTCCTCTGAATCTAAGTCCATTTCTCTCCCCACATTATAAGACATAGGGCTTGCTAAGTATTGCTTAAGTACACTAAAAGATTTATAAATCTGTAGTCCTATTTGCTTTGCTAAATTTCTAGAATTGTTTATTTGCAAGTGACAGGGTATCACTGATTTTCTTTAAAAGAGCAAAACAATCGTATTAAAAGGGGCTGGAAATTTTAAGAGAGCAGACTGCTGTGTGGTTTGATTGAGGCTCTCTTTGTAGATGGAATGGGGCTCTAATATGAAAAGTTTTTGTTTTGAACTCTTCCACTTAGATATCCAAATGGCATACAACTGAGCATTAATTCCTCAACAAAGCCTGAATGACTTCTAATGAGATTTCTTTTTTCTTTTTTTTTTTTTTTTCAGTACTGGGAGTTGAATGCAAGGCCTCACACATGCTTTGTAGGTGCTCTACCCCTGGACTGCACTCTAGCCCACTTTTTATTTTTTATTCCGAGTCAAGGTCTCCCTGTTATGTAGAGTGCCTCTCGCCTCTACATGCAAACCTCGCATCTCTGCCTCTCAAGTTTCTGGGATTATAGGTGTGCACCACCACACCTGGCTTTTAAATGAGATTTCTTTCTTTGAATAATGAAATCTGTTGTCTTTTATTTAATATTGGCCTAGAGAGTGTATGTTCTTTTGTTTACTTGACTTTTTTTTTTTTTTTTCCTGACAGTGCTGGTTATCTGACCTAGGGCCTCATACATGCTAGGCAAGCTCTCTGCCACTAAGGTACATCTCTAGTTCCTGTTTATTTGTTTTTAATCAGAGTTACCAGTTTTGTCAGTGAGCCAGACTGCTTATAACTACAGTAAAGGCTCTTGAAAAGCCTACTATATGAGAATCCAAATGATAATGAAGAGGAACAAGAGGGACTAAGAGTCTGAGGTCATTAGATATTTTAGGTAGCAAACTAATCTGGGTGCCAGTGTTCATCTGCTCCCAGGACCAAGCCATCTTGGGCATTTTCTGTAAGTGAAAAATTAAGATCATAGCAAATCTGTTAAATGACATCTTGTTCTTCTTAAATGAGATAAAAAGTTATCTCCTTTAACCTTTCTCTGAAGAATATTTCCAATTGAAAACATAGCTCTTAGCCCCCAGGATGGCTGTTGTTGTTAGCTGCCATCAAGTTGGTATCTGACTCATAGCGACCCTCTGTACAACAGGGGAAACACTATTGTCAGTGCTTCTCTGCTGTGCATAGGGTTTTCAATGACAGATTGATTTTTTTGGGGAGGGTGTTGCCAGGTCCTTCTCCCAAGCCTACAGCTTCTGGTGTTCCCAGGGGGTCTCCCATCCAGGTACTAACCAGGCCTGACCCTGCTTAGCTTCCGAGATCTGATGGGATTGGATGCCACAGAGCTACAGCTGCAGGCCCCAGGATGGCACATGCCTATAATTCTAGCACTTGGGAGGCTGAGGCAGGAAGATTGGTAGACGTTCAAGGGCAGCCTGATCTACATAGCAAGTTCCAGGCCAGCCTGGGCTACACAGCAAGACCCTTGTCTCAAAAAAACAAACAAAACAAAAACCCATTGCCATGTTTTTTATTTTAAAAATTGATTTATTCTTTTTTTTTTTTTTTTTTTTTGCGGTACTGGGGGTTGAACCCAGGGCCTCGCACTTGCGTGCTCTGCAAGGGCTGGACCACTGAGCTGTACCCCCAGCCCATTTTTTACTTTTTGAGACAGGGTCTCGCTAAATTACACAGACTGCCTCTGGTCTCGAACTTGCGATGCTTCTGCCTCCGCCTCCCGAGCTGCTGGGATTACAGGCGTATGCCACCGTGCGCCCAGCAATTTATTTATTCTTGTGACAAGATCTCACTGTGTAGCCCAGGCTGCTGTGGATCTCAAGTTGCTCCGAGTGCTGGGATTACAGGCATGCATCACCACAGCCAGCTTTTGCTTTTTTCAGATATTTAAGTGCATTTATATTTGAGTTTAGGAAATCAACATTCTTACCCTTTCCCCACCCTTTTTGTTTTCTTTTGTTTCAGACAAGGTCTCACTAAGTTACACAGGCTGCCCCAGCCTTGAACTCCTCCTACCTAAGCCTCCCAAGTGCTGGGATTACAGGCATGTGTGGGGCCACTCGGCTTTTCCACACCTTCTGTAAATTTTTTAGGAGGAAAGTAGTAATCGCACATAGTGAAGAATTCAAATACTATAAAAATGATATAGTCCAAAATAAAGCTCCCTCTCTTCATTTCCTCCCCCCCATAGGCAACTACTCTTTAATAGCTTATTATTTGTATTTGCAAAGATACTCAGTTCATCCTTCTTTGTTGTTGTTGTTAGGTGCCGTCCAGTCAGTATCCGACTCATAGCGACCCTCTGTATAACAGGGGAAACACTGTTGTCAGTGCTTCTCTGCTGTGCATAGGGTTTTCAGTGGCAGATTGATTTTTGGGAGGGGGTTGCCAGGTCCTTCTCCCAAGCCTACAGCTTCTGGTGTTCCCAGGCGGTCTCCCATCCAGGTGCTAACCAGGCCCGACCCTGCTTAGCTTCCGAGATCTGGTGGGATCGGATGCCATAGGGCTATGGCTGCAGGCCATCCTTCTTTAGAACACAAATATTTACTTTACTGTTGTGAACCTTATTTTTGATACAATTTAGAGATGGGAACAAATACTATAAGTAAGCTACTTTGTGTGCATTTGCCATTAAATCATATACAGTTGCTATTGGGGAATTCCATATTATCCAGATAAGATTGATTTATAGAAAAGAATTATGGAAATTATCAAAAAGCCTGTAGACATGATGGTCAGGGCATGTCCATAGCATGGTACCCTTATAGGCGTTTTGTGGACCCCACCTGGCCGTCCCTTTTATAAATCAGCTCTGTATGCAGCCTTGTCAACCACTGTACATTCTCCATTATTAGCTTGTGGTACCTTGCTTTATACAAATGACAGTGGAGCAGGGCATGAGGGGGACCTACTTTCAATGAAGAGAAACATTCTGTGCAAATCATATTTTTGAATAATTAACTTCTATTAATTTAAGAATATTGCCCAAAGATCAACACATGAAGTAGAGATGAAAAAATGCATTTATTCAGTTTATAATATTTTTTAAAACCTGGCCTAGAGTCAGGTGCTATGAGTGATACACACCTGTAATCCCAGTGACTTGGGAGGCTAAGGCCAGAAGATCTCAAGTTTGAGGCCAGAGGCAGCCTGTGCAACTTAGCAAGATCACCTCTCAAAACGAAAAATGAACAAAGGGTTGGCGATACGGCTCAGTGGTAGAGCACTTGCCAGGCATCCAAAAGGCCCTGGTTTAAACCCATAGTTGTTGTTATTGTTGTTGTTAGGTGCCATCGAGTCGGTATCCGACTCGTAGCGACCCTCTGTACAACAGGGGAAACACTGTTGTCAGTGCTTCTCTGCTGTTCATAGGGTTTTCAATGGCAGATTGATTTTTGGGAGGGGGTTGCCAGGTCCTTCTCCCAAGCCTACAGCTTCTGGTGTTCCCAGGCGGTCTCCCAACTAGGTGCTAACCAGGCCCGATCCTGCTTAGCTTCCAAGGTTTGACGGGATCGGGTGCCACAGGGCTATGGCTGCAGGCAAACCCATAGTACTGCAAAAAAAATAAAATAAAAAAGCTGGCAGGCCCAAATTATTCTCAGGGTTTTTTGTGAGTTCTTTCTAAATTAGCAACACTGTTCTTTCAGTTTTAAAATTCTTTGAAACAAAAATTCAAATATGCTAGTATGTATAGAGCATGAACATTAAAAATAGATTCTGACTTTTGTTAATGCTTAAAATTTGCACAATATAAAATTTTTGTAGTGTTTAAATTTACACAGTATCTTAAATATATGTAGTAAGTGTATAAAATACCAAGGAAAGTTTGGGATGCTACTTTCATGAGGTTACTGAAAGGGAGTGATTATAGTTTGAGATTCCTTGTTACTTTTACAGAGATCAGTCGCTTTTCCACAAAATCTTGCTGCCACCAGAGGGAGCTATTGATAGTTAAATCAAATAAAAAGGTTAGTGGTAAGCAAAGTTGGGCTAGGAAGCAGCTTGTGCTGAAGCAGCTTGTGCAGCTTGTGAAGCATGGATCATTAGTTTTTTTTATAATTTTTAATCTTGCCCCTCAAACACTTCCCTTCCATCTTTCATTTCAGCTGTCCTTCCCAACACATTGACCTTTTTCTCTGTCCAGTCTTACATTCTGCCATCATCCTACCAACATGTGTTACTGTTTATATTTTCTTATGACTATCACGTTTCTGAAAGTCATTTTTTGTTACAGTAAGCAAATAGTCTTCCTTGGCATGATGTTTATTAACTGAGCTAGTTTTCATATAGTAGAAACTGCATTTTAAAAACCTAAATACTTCTATTTGGTTTGCTTTTATAATGAAGCCATAAAGGTTTACTCATATTCTTCTGGCTTATAGAAGATATTAACAACCAACAAAGAAGAGGTGCTGGCTTGTACTTAGCACCCAAGCTAATGTTGTTCATGTTGCCTTGTTAGAACACCTGGAGAGCGCACGTGCTAACTCAGGTGCACCAGCCGCACAGAGAGGTGAGTTTGTCTCATTGAGCAAATAGTCACCAGAGGTGTGAAATTCTCATTCGGTGGTGCATAAAGTTACAAACACAGCAGTGCTTGGGAAAATGGAATAGACATCAAAATGTGGCCTTACTATAGTCAGAATGTGTTTCTTAAAAAAATTAAATATTTAATTTTTTAACATTTTAACAGTTTTCCTAATATCTATAAATAAAAATCTAGTTCTGTAACATTATCTTTAAACTTAGAAGTATAAAAGTTCTTGCTTATAAAAGGGTCACCTGTGAGGCTCACACCACCCCATTTTGTCAGAGGCTTTCTTGCCAAAAATCAGGCATGGAAACAATACAGACAAAAATGACTCTGGCTTTTCTGTTATTGATGGTGGAAAGAAATAATAAGAGATAAGTCAATTAGGTTTTTTTGAAGTATTCAACACTTGATTCTGATTTTTACCTTTAATTGTAGCGTAAAAGCAGAGAAGGAGATTACTGATAATATTTGGATTGTAAATTAAAATCTAATAGAAACAACTAAAATATTTTAAATTAAAATAATGGAAAATAGTTAAGCACAGTCTGTTGTCCTCTCATTGATATTTATGTTAGACCCCACTTATGTTTACCTGAAAATCTGTATAACCATGACATCATCAGAAACTCTCAGCCAGCCCACTGACAACTTGGTTTTGGACAAATCAGTGTCTAAAGCTTGACTCTTTACTACCTCTCTTATCTGACTGAAAAGGACCATTCTTTTTCTAAGTTACAGTTAAATTACATCATCGGAAGGAGTGTTTTGACGAGTAAGAGACGTCATCCATATTTTTTGTTTTTTCTTTTGTTTTCTGTCTGTGTTTTCAGCAACGTCAGTTGATTACAGTTCCTTTGCAGACAGATGCAGCAGCTGGATAGAGCTCATTAAACTGAAAGCTCAGACCATAAGGCGCGGATCAATTAAGACAAGTAGGCGGATGTTTCTACCACATTATGATGATCTGAGAAGCATATCCCTGATTTCCCAGTGGTGAAGGCTAGACCCTACTGCCTAGTAATAACATTGCCAACCAATCATACATTGGAGTGTGAAAGCTGAGGACGCTAATGGTCATTTAAGAACAGTTCTTACAGGACCTTTAGATTTGTTAATTTTAACTATAGAGCTGTTTTTAAATTTTTAGTTTTTATGAGAGTATTGTTAAATGTATATAAATAGATATTTCCTTTTAGATGGAAGGAAATTCCAGTTCTCTTATTGAAGAGACAGTTTTCCAGGACTCAGTGTACTATTTAGTCCATAACATCTGTCAGCTTCCTAATTGTGATATTCACAAGACTAAAAGCATAAAGTATTTCTTGAGAGAAAGTACTTAATTCTTAGTTTACTGTCAGTCTCAATGTCATTACCCTTGTTTCTCTATAACTCATATGTTTTGGTAGATTTTGAGGCAATTTGAGTATTGGAGTGGAAGTTTACAGTGCATTAAAAAGGAACGAACCATATGTTAAAGGAAAGAACACAGGAAATGGAACAGCACGATCTGGTCTTGAATCCCAGAAGACCTAATTTGATAGTTGAGTGACCTTGGCAAAGTATTTAGTTCCTCTGAGCTTTAATTTCCTCATGTGTAAAATGGGGATGATAATAACCTATGTTGCTGGAATGTTATAAGGAATATATACATACATATATATATATATATATATATATATATATATATATATAATACCTCTGGCTTATTGCAGTTATTTAGTACATGGTAGCTAGTTTATTTGTTACTTTATAAACTGTCAACTTTTAGACAGCCAGGGTCGTTTATTAAGTTTTTTAAATTATGAGCTTGCTTAATCAAAAAGGTTTGGAAAAGAACTATATTACAATTAGTTAACATAAGGTTTATCTACAAGTTGACAATGATGAAGTTGTCTGAAAAAAATGGGAAAAACTATACTGGTAAATATAACAACTTTCACACTCTCCTTGTAATAATTTGTTTCTACAGCAGATAATTTTAATGCTCTGCCGCTTTTCCTTTTTCTTCACTTTATAACCGATCATTGTGTGTGTAGCTATACTGCATCAACATTTTCTTTTGCAGGAATGCCATTTTTCTTCCAAAAGAATTCCATTCCAGCATTTCCTCATGTTTTTCTTTCTTTCTCTTTTTTAATTGCATGCAGTGCATGATAATTTCTTTAATGACATGGCTTAGCCTCACAGACAGCTGAATGTTGTCACCACTTATTTGGAAACCTTAGGGAGTAATCAAGTTACCAGTATCTGTTCTTAATGTTTTCTCTTCTTCAATTTTAGCTGTGACAGTTGAAAAAGCAAGTCCAATGGGCGAAGGAAATTTCCGGAATCGTTCTACTCCACCTTGTACAAATTCCACAGTTGGGGTTGTTAAGATGACACCTCTTTCTTTCATTCCTGGAGCAAAAATAACTAAGTATCTTGGGATAATTAACATGTTTTTTATTCGGGAAACCACTTCTCTTCGTGAGGTAATTTTATAGAAGTTATTTCATTACTTTTTGAATTTTCTCTGAAAATTTATTAACTAAGTTGCAAAACTTTTCCTCCAAATAACATCTATATTTATAGTTTATCTATTTGCATGTTAATAACCTGTCTGGGTTGACTCTGGATTAGACATACTGAATTTCATACAGCAGCTAGTATTATAAGAAGAGTTGTATTTAAACCCAATAAATGGGCTCAAATCCATTTTATTATTAGAAATTCTAGGTCTGTATCTTATAATAAATTTATCAGTGATTGATTAGAGATTTAAAACAGCCTTAAAAGAGCAGCTTAGTTTTCTCAGTAGTTATCTGCCACAGATATATTTAAATAGCAAATTTTAAGGGATCACATTTAAAAATAGTAGAGAATTATATTATTTATATATGCCCATGGAGATATTTTATTACAGTTTAGCTCTATGGTTTCTTCCCTCTGAAAGGAGAATGAGACTGTTCATTTTCATTCCAGCTGTACAAGAATGCTCTTTCTTCAAATTCTCACCTCAAAATGCATATCATTAAACTTAAATTTGTTTTCTAAGTAACAGTGGTTGTAAAATTTTCAGTGATGTGTTCAAAGTTCAAAATCAAAGCCAGCCTGTTACATCTTTTGTAACACAGGAGTTTATTTATTTATTTGTAATAGGAATTTAGACTCAAGATAAAAGGAAATTATATTTATATTGTATCTTATGTTTTGGAACAAAGCCACTGAGAAAATTAATATTATGAGTAGGGCAATTGTTTTAATTACTGAGGCATGAAACCCAGTAATTTCTTTATATTTTACGTTAGCAGCAGTTTGTATTTTTAAAAAGGGTGTTCATTATAAAGAAGCCTTGGTTATGCTTTTCCCCTTGTTTCACTGGAAGTGTTTCTGTACTTAGTACTTAAAAATCATGGCTTGCATGCTGTCTTTAGTAAAATGCTCACTCTCCTGCACCCATGGCAGTACCTAGCACAGAGTAAACACAATATGAGTGGCTTCTGAGAGATTAATTAATTAGATGGATTTTCCTCTAATATAAACTTTTGAAAATCATATTCTAATTATGTTAAGATTGAGAATAAACTATTTTAAGATATCTTTAAAAACCTTTTAATAGAGAATTAAGTGCTACTTCTGAGTCCATTTAAGTTTGACAAAGAAGGTTTGGTGTCAGAAGCTGGCATAGATTGTGAATTAACGTTTTCTAGTTTTTCTTAAGAGCTTATAGATATTGCTGTATTTTGAACCCATAAATTTTATTTCCTTATATATATAGTTTTATTATTCTGTTCTATTCTATTCTGTTCTATTGAGAGAGAATCTTACTGTGTTGCCCAGGCTAGTTTCAAACTCCTGGGGACAAGCTATCCTGTGGTCTTTGCCTCCCAAGTAGCTGGGATTTCACACGCAAGCCACTCTCCCTGGCTTGATTCCACAAAATCTTATTTCCTAAGTCTTCTTTGCTGCTTAAGCTTCCATACTGCAAAATGTTGCTTCAGGGTAGATTTCTCTTCAGCAAGGACTTGTAATGTTAATTTTATGGCACAATATCCAAGCTGTATTCATGGCCTGATGAGTTATTTTCTTACAGTCAAGTAATCTTTTAGTAACTGTCTGTAGTTACTCTGCCTTTAGAATCTTGAGCTAATAAGTAGGAGGAAACTATTAAAAACAAAAATAAATACATACTGAGCTATGATTGAGTTGGAAGCAGTCTGGAACAGCTCACTTAATTCCTTAATTTCTAAGAAACAGCTTTACAAAACTATCTGTAGGATCTTGTGATTTTTTAGAAATGCTTTAATAAAATGGTTTTCTAACAGTGTACTCAGTTTTTCTGTAAACTTCCAGTTTAAAATTGGAAATTACCTCCTAGGCCATAAATAAGCTCCAGTAGAATTATGGAAAACGTAAGTTGAAAAGCATTTAAACTATTGATTGCCTTTGATTTCTGTTTTGTTTTATTTTTTAATGGAAGAATTTCCTTGACTTGTTTGATTTTATTCCCTAGAAGATATGTATGGAATACTTATTTTATGTACCTGTTGAATTAGATATTAGCCTTTAATGTGGAAAACAGATGCAGTAAATAATACATATGTGCCAGGCATGGTAGTATACACTTTTAATCCCAGCAGTTGGGAGGCTGATGCAGGAGGATTATATGAGTCAGCCTGGGCTACATAGTGAGACCCTGACTCGGAAAAAAAACAAAACAAAAAAAAAGACTGCCTATGTGACCTTAGCAATTCATGGGCAAATTATAAATTCTCTGAGTTTTCATTAAAGAAGCTTAAAATGGAGATACTAATTTCCTTTCTAGACATGTGTTCATCAAAAGTTTGCTTATGCAAAAGATCCTCATTATGAAAGAAATTTCAATTATTGCCTTTTATGTTAAGATAATTTATGATAATGTAATATATATTCTTTGACATTTTATGTACATACATATAATATAATTGTCTCGTGCATTATTATTTAGGAAGGAGGAGTAAGTGGTTTTCTCCATGCTTTTATTGCTGAAGTATTTGCGATGGTGAGAGCTCATGTTGCTGCATTAGGAGGGAATGCTGTTGTCTCCTACATAATGAAACAGTGTGTGTTCATGGAGAATCCAAATAAAAACCAGGTGAGATGGAGTTAAAAATCTCCGATTTGAGGGCAACCTGATAATTTCCTTCATGGTCGCCCACCTCTCTTTCCTTCCCAAACAGAATTGCTCTTCAGAGCTCTATGATTCCAGATGGTTAAAACATATTTTAATGAATTTATTAATAACCATGGTCATATGGGCTGGGATTTAGCTTAGTTGGTAGAGCACTGCCCTGCAGTCTCTGAGGTCCCAAGTTCAATTCCCAGCACCACAAAAATGGGAGAAGGGCCTAGCAATCCACTCCCAAGGCACTCTGGAACAGTAAGCCATTGAAAAAACCCTATGAGGGTCGCTATGAGTCGGATACCGACTCAACGGCACCTAACAACAACAACATGGTCATATATTGCTCAGATACTGTTTATACATCTCAAGTGACTAGTTATTATTCTTAACCATTTTCTGGTATTTTGCTCCAGTATTACCATTTCCACCATTTTCTTGGTTGGCTTTTGGAATACAGTGATGGCTAACTGAGGAGAGCTAAAGGTTCTCTTTAGCTCTACTATGGGGCTGTACAGTTTTAAACTGACTTGCTGGTAAAGAGTATATCATGATGGGGATAGACTGTTAATTCATTTTTACTAAGAAGTATAATTCTGTTAATGGGGAAGAAAAGAGGTCTTATTATATTACATTTCAGTATGGCATTGTTTTGTCAGTTATGAGTTAAGACAGTAAAATTGTTAAAGATTTCTTTAAAAAATTAAATAACTTTTGAGTAATATAAGCTATCATAAAGGCAGTGCTTCCCACCCTGATCCTCTTGTCATACATCAAAAATCATATCATTTGTATGACGTATGATGATAAATGGATGAAAGTGCTTATGGCTAGCAGTAATTGGTCCTCAGTTACAGGCCCAGGGGACTTCCCTGAAAGCAGAGGAAATCTTGGCAAATATAGCATTTAGGAAGCTATAATGTAGGTTAATTATTCATCATATGAGTAGGACTAAGAATGAATAGATGGATAGATGTATATTGCTATATATGTATATATAATTTGCTCACAACTTTAGATAATTGTAACCAAAGACAAATCATTTAAATTCTTAATGCCCTTGTCTTTTCCTGGATAAAATTATCTTCTAGTGACAGTGAGATGCTGTTATAAATATATAAGCAATTTGAAAAGTCATTACAGAAATTCAAAAATGGTTTTAGCTTTAATTTGGAACTAGTTTTCATCAATTTCTTCAGAAGGGTACTTTACTAAACTCTTTGGCTTTTTGTGATAATTTATACATTTTCATTATTCAGAGTGCATTAGACTTCATTAACAGGTGTTGGACAATAATAGTAATACCATGGAACTAGAAAACAACTTTCTACTAATTTCAGAGATGGCTAAGGCAAGTTAAAGGGGGAAGAAACCTATCAAACATCCTGGGAGGATTTCTAATAGAGAGTTGGAGGATATCTAGATTTCAGTGACATTTCTTTTTTTTTTTTCCTTTATTAGTAAATAATGGGGTACAGATTAATGCATCATTGGCTTTTTCCATTATGCATCCTTTACATCACTTCTGGCAATGCTTTCATCATCCCGTAACATTTATGGAGCCTTATGGCTAATATATAGTAAAACTCAAATGCTTATTTGGGTTATGTTGTTGTTGTTGTTAGGTGCCATCCAGTCAGTATCTAACTCATAGTGACCCTATGAATGATAGGCAAAACGATATTGTTAGTGCTTCTCTGCTATTCATAGGGTTTTCATTGGGTGATTGTCTTTTGGGAGTGAGTTGTAATGTCCTTCTCCCAGGCAGTCTCCCATCCAAGGACTAACGAGGCCCAACCCTGCTTAACTTCCCAGATCTGACGGGATTGGATGCCATAGTGGTTCAGCTGCAGGCTTATTTGGGTTATATTCCACTAAGTTTAATTGTGCATTTCTTATATATCAATTTATGTATAGGATCTTTTCTTCCTTTAAGTATGATTCAGCTCCCACATATGAGTGAGGACTTATGGTATATTTCTCTTTTTGAGCTTCTGTTTGTTGGCTTAAGATGATGTTCTCCAGTTCCATCCGTTTTGCTGCAAATGACATTACTTCATTTTTTATTGCTGAGTAGTATTCCATTGTGTATATGTACTCTAAGTTTTTTTTATCCATTCTTCTGTTGATGGGCACCTTAGTTGGTTCCATATCCATGCTATTGTGAAAAGTGCTGTATTGAATATGGTGATGCAGGTGTCTCTGTGGTATAATGACTTGTCTCCCTTTGGGTATATTCTAGTAGTGGTATAACTGGGTCATATGGCAGTTCTGTTTTTAATTTTGTGAGATATCTCCATATTGATTTCCAAAGTGGTTGACCCAATTGACAGTCCTACCAACAGTGTAAGAGGGTTCCTTTTTCTCCACAGCATTGCCAGCATTTATTATTTGTTTTATTGGTCTTGGCCATGCTTACTGGAGTTAGGTGGAATCTCAGAGTCATTTTGATTTGGGTTTCCCTAATGGCTAGGAATGTTGAGCATTTTTTTTATGTGCTTCATGGCCTTATGAACTTCTTTATTTGAGAACTGTCTGTTCAGTTCCTTTGCCCACTTGTGTATTGGATTATTTGTTGTCTTGGGAGTTGCTTTCTTGAGTTTTTTGTAAATTTTGGAAATCAGTCCTCTGTCAGATGTGTAGGATGCAAAGATTTTCTCCAATTCAGTAGGTTGTTCTTTAACTCTGTTGATTGTTTCCTTTGCTGTACAGAGCTTTTTAATTTCATGTAGTCCCATTTGTCTATTCTTGTTGCAATTTCTTGAGCAATTGGAGTCTTATTAAGGAAATGATTTCCCACACTTATATGTTGGAGCATGTTGCCTATCTTCTAGTAATTTTAAGGTTTTTGGTTTTATGTTGAGGTCTTTTATCCATTTTGAATTAATTCTTGTGCAGATTGAGAGGTGCTGATCTGTGTTCATTTTTCTACAGGTGGAAATCCAAGTTTCCCAGTACCATTTGTTGAAGAGGCTATCTTTTCTCCATTTTGTATGATTAGTTCCTTTGTCAAAGATCAGGTGGCTGTAGATCCATTGGTGTATCTCTGGGTCCTCATTTCTGTTCCACTGGTCTACAGGCCTATTTTTGTGCCAGTACCAAGCTGTTTTTGTTATTATACCCCTGTAGTATAGTTTAAAGTCAGAGATTGTGATTTTGCCTGCACTAGTTTTGCAGTTTAAGAGTGTTTTGGCTATATATGCTCTTTTGTGTTTCCATATGAATTTTTGGATTATTTCATCTCTTTCTGCAAAGTCTGTCATTGGAATTTTAATGAGGATTGCATTAAATCTGTAAATTGCTTTTGGTAGTATAGCCATTTTTACAATATTGAGTCTCCCAATCCATGAGCACTGGAGGTCCTTCCACCTTCTACTATCCTCTGTGATTTCTTTCTTTAATGTTTTGAAGTTTTCCTTGTGGAGATCTCCAGGCTCTTTGGTTAGATGGATTCCTGAATATTTAAGTTTTTGGTGGGCTATCATGAAAGGGATTATTGCCTTAATTTCTTTCTCTTCCTGATCCCAGTTGGTATAAAGGAAGGCTATTGATTTTTGAGTGTTAATTTTGTATCCTGCCACTTTGCTGAAGGAGTTAATTAGGTCTACAAGTTTTCTAGAGGAGATTTTGGGGTCCTTAGAAGGATAATTAGACCTCTTTCCGTTTCCCTTTGATTTCTTTCTCTTGTGTGATTGCTCTGGCTAGGACTTAAGTCATAATGTTATATAAGATAGGAGAGAGTGGCACCCTTGTCTTGTTCCTGATCTTGACCGAAATTTTAAATTCAGGACCAGCTTTTTGATGAGATTTGGAGCCAAGAAGATTATATAAAGTAGGCAAAAGGGGTACATGGAGGAGCAGAAAACCCCAGAAAGGAATAGTCAGAGAAGTAGGAAAACCTGGAGAGGCTGAGAACTACCACAATATAGGTCATTTGAAAGCAGATGCAAAATAGAAACCAGAAAAAGTACATCCTAATTAGTATTTTTGATGTAAATGATTTGATATAATCTGGCCATAAAGAAAGCATCCATCAGATCTTGGAATTAACCTTCTTCAACTGGATACTTCTTTGCAATTATTTTATGTAGTATTATAGAATCATTCCCATCCTGTTAAAAAGATCTTTTTTTTTAAAATTATTTTGTATTTGAGATTTAGATTTGTAGTTTTAGGTTTCTCCTGGTGTTAGATTTATACAATTTGTTCAGTCAATTAGCACTTGGACAAATGCCTCAAAATCAGCTCATCTAAAACAGAACCTTTCTCCGTGCCTTAGTTTCCTCATCTGTAAAACTACAATACAAATTGGGAAAATCATGTTAACATACATAATGGACTTAATCACTGCTTGATAGATAGCAAATATGTGGAAGTTCTTATTATCATGAGAATGTTAAAAAGGCTTTAATGACTTAGGTAGTAATTTAAGCTTCTTAATATGTCATACAAGATCTTTCATAACTCGGCCTCTTTCTGCGTTTTCAGACTCATTCTTTCCTTTTACCTCTCCCAACATACACATTCCATATACTTAAGTATACTGAGTTAGTTTTCCAGTGGTGTAAGTACAAAGTTTCTCCCTGTCCTGTGCCCTGGCCAGTTTCTTTTCTGCATGCAACCAAAGGTATTAGAGTATTTTTTATGTCATTTCTAGAGACATAATACTCCATTGGATATAATGCCAGAGGGATTTTAGATATATATAAGCAGATATATTTGTATATTATATATTTATATCCCTTTTTACATAAGTGGTTGCATTATTGTACAAATTATTACACAGCTTGCCTTTTTTTTTTTTTTTTTTTTGCAGTACTGGCGGTTGAACCCAGGGGCTTCACGCTTGCCTGCTTTGCAAGTGCTATACCACTGAGCTATACTCTCAGCCCATGTTTTTACTTTTTGAGACAAGGTCTTGCTAAATTATGCAGACTGCCTCTGGTCTCGAATTTGTGATTCTCCTGCCTTTGCCTCCTTTGCTGGGATTACAGGCATGTGCCACTGCACCCAGCTCAGCCTGCTCTTTTACTTAATTTTTCCTGGTCATTATTCCATTTCAGGGCAAAAGATTGTCCTCATTTGTTGTTTTACCCATCTAACACTCAATGGTATGAATCAACTGGAATTTCTTTGACTAGTTTTCCACTGATGGACATTTAGGTTGTTTCTAATGAGTGTTAGGCTAATACATACATTGCTATAAGATCAATGTGAAATACAAGCAATTATATGAGTATATCTGCAGGGAAAATTCCCTAAAATGGAATTGCTAGGTCAAAGCATATGCCTCTGTAGTGTTCATAGATACTGTCAAAGCTTTCCTCCATTGAGATTATTTTGCATATCCTAATTGCTTTCATTAATTCATCATGACATATAGGAGATTTAGAACTTTAATAGAATTTCAGGTCATTTATTTTCACTTCTGTTCAGGCATGAATATTCTATAATTTATTTTCATTCTCTTCTTGATGGTGAATTTGTTTTTAGGATTATTCTATTAAAAACATGCTACAGTGAAAAGTTATTAATCTTTTCTACATACATAGCCAAGATTTCTCTTTCAGAGGAAAAGATATATATGGGGTGTGTGTATATATATATATATATATATATATATATATATTTACTCTAAATATATATATATATATATATATACTCTAAATATATATATATATATATATATATATATATATTATTTAGAGTAGAATTGGTGAATCACAAAATATGTACTTTTCCTGCTGCATGAGATACTGCCAAAGTGCTTTTCAAAATGCTTGTACTTCCCCAGCCATTTTAAGTGTGTTACTATTTCCAGACCAAATCTTTGCCAACAATTGATGATATCCAACTTTGATTTTTTTTTTTTTGCCAATATATATGACATGGTCTATCAATGTCATTTTAGTTTATATATCTCTGATTAGTAGTGGGCGTGAATATTTTATCATGTTCTTGGACTTCTGAAATTTCTTTTCCTGTGAATTGTTCTTTGTCCTTTTCTTATTTTTCTATCAAGTTGTCTTTTTTTTTCCTAGTGATTTATAAGCCTATGCTTTTTCAGCTAACACTGTCCCTTGTGTAACAAGCATATGAACATATTGTTGAGTGTAACAGAAACCTGTACTGTTTGTTCTCTTACAGGCACAGTGTCTTATAAATGTAAGTGGTGATGCTGTGGTTTTTGTACGTGAATCTGACTTAGAAGTGGTAACTACTCAGCAACCTACTGCTAACTGCCAGCCATTATGTACTGGAGGAGAAGTTACAACCTGAAGAAAATTAGAAAGAGCTCAACTAAATGAAAGTCGTCCATCTCCTCTGTTTTGTCATTAATTATCTTCATAGACAAAAAGGGAGAGAGAGGGAACTTTATTTGAGATAATTAAGAAAGAATTCATACATTATGAGTAGACTTGATTTGCCTGAAATCTCTTGGAGGCATGAGAATTTCTAATCTTGACATTTTGTTTGCCTAGTCTAGACAGACATGCCCTGTGAAATCTTGCACCTTTAATCAGCTAAGGTAAATTTCTAAGTGAACTGTATCAAAGATGGAAGTTATTTGTAATTTATGTTGATTTTAATAAAATCATAATTTAAAAAATCAAACAGGATGATTACCAGGAAACTAGGATAGCTAATTTATGTGATTTAGAAAAACTAAACAAGAAATTCACTTAATTATTAATTGAATAAGTAGTTGATTTGAAAAATGTGTGGGGAAAATGGAGCAAAGTTTTCGGAAAACTACTATTTGGGTTTCTTATTTATTTATTTTTTTTCTGGTAAAGAATTTCATAACAACTGAAAGGGGAAAGTGGTTCAACCATCTTTTAAAAAGAAGTTGAAATTCTACAACCTGTATCTACAACCTATATCCTAAGTACTGTAAAAGAAAAAGTAATTTATTAGAGCTGATGTCCCTTCATTGAAAGTTTTAATATCTCCAAGGAGGGAGGGAAATTTATTATATAATTCCATAACTGGCCAAGTCAGTGTTAGTATTTAATTTATCCAGAAGAGCCTTGGCTTCAGCTGGGAAGAAACTAGTGAATTTTGTTGAAGTAGTAAAAACACAATTGATCTAGTAGAAAATAAAATTATTTTCTAGTAAAATTATATTTCATTCCTACCAAATAGAATTTTTAGTAATATCTTAGGGATTTTTGATGATGAGTTAAACTGTATTTGGCATAGAATCTGGAAATGTAACTTGAAGTAAATATGCTGCAAAATGTTGAATGTATACATAAATACTTTTTGTCGATGCCAAATGCCCATTGTCGGTGAATCTTAATTATTACATTCCTTCTTTACACAATAAAATTTCTTTATAAAACTCATGACTTTGTTCTCGCAGAACAACAAATTGCCCTAAAGATGGAAAGTCATTTCCTTGTTATCACAGGTGTTGATATTTTCTGTATTTTGTTTATAATTTTATTTTTTAAATAAAAAGTTTACAAACTGGAACATCCCTAAATCTCTTTTTTGCCTCTTTGGTGTAGTACTGTCAGTTTCCTGAATCACTTACCATTGGATCATCATTCATTCTTTCAACATCTGTTGAGCACCTACTGTATGTAAAACCCCCATCTTAATTTTGGAGAGCTGTGCATATATGTGTAATTGTGGCACTTTTGCTATCTTTAAGTAGATAGGTATGCATTCAACAATTGTTTAGTAAATGCACTAGATTACAGGGCATATTTTTTAGGCAGTGAACAAAACCCATCTTGCTTGCCTAGAACTTACAGTTCAGTGGCTATACAAGTAATTTGTAAACAGTGTTATATAATGTTTTAAACAATTGCTGGTAATTATTGAGTGCTTACTCTGTGCCTGCCAGTCTAAAAATAGATTTTTTTAATGTTAACCCTTTAATCTTCATAGAAGCCATGTTGTTATGCACCCTTTTGTGGTTGAGGAAGCTGAGTAAAGAATCTTTGAGCTGGGCACAGTGGTACATGCCTGTAATCCCAGCAGTTTGGGAGGTGGAGGCTGGAGGATCCCAGATTTGAGACCAGAGGCAGTCTGTGTAATTTAGTGAGACCCTGTCTCAAAAAGTAAAAAAAATGGGCTGAGAGTGCAGCTCAGTGGTAGAGTACTTGCAAAGCATGCAAGCACAAGGCCCTGGTTCAACCTCCAGTACTGGGGGGAAAAGAAAAAAGAATCTATGAGTTTCCCAAAGACAATAAATAATGGAGCTAAGATTCAGGCAGGCTAGGATTTAGCTCAGTTGATAGAGCACCACTTTGTAGTCTGTGAGGTCCCGGGTTCAATTCCCAGCACCACAAAAATGGGAGAAGGACGTGGCAATCCACTCCTGAGGCAATCCTGAAACACTCAGCCATTAAAAACCTTATAAGGATCCCCATGAGTTGGACATGACTTGACGGTACCTAACAACAAGATTCAGGCACACAACTTGGATGAAGGTAGCTTCCCAAAAGCATCAATACCATCACAGTCAGTAAATACACTTCACTGGAATTGACTACTTGTTCAGTTTTGTTCATCTATACATTTATCTATCCAATGGCTGTTTTGTGATTGTCTAGGATCTTCTAGAGTCCTCCTAAGCAAAGAAACAATAATGTAGCTGTCACTAATTGAATGCCTGTTTTGTGTTATGTCCTGTGCTCATATATTATTGCTAATATTTTACCTGTAAAAGAAACTTGGTGGCATCTTCATCTTAGTGTGAACAATTTGTTGTTCAACAGAGACCCAGACTATCAAAGCAGGAGGTCCCTGAATTACTCAGGCTTGTTGCCTGTCTGTTGAGATGGGTATTTGCATATGGGCTACCTCTGAAACACAGGTGGCCCAAAGATTAGCTCCTTCCAGAAAGTCCAATGGTACCCTATGCCCTACCAAGGGCTGCTGTTTGGTGTTTATGGATTCTCCCAGAAGCACAATCTGAAGTGGTTGTGCTGGTACTTAACTCTTGGAAATAACTAAGGCCAGTTACAGTATTCATCGCATGCCACATATCTCCTTCATTGCTCCCCCCAAATGTAAACTACACAACTTAAGTAATACTAATTTCTTAGATTTGCTAAATTCACTGTCCCTTGTCCCTCTGCACTCACTCTTCCATAGTCTGTTGCCACGTGGCTTGCTTCTGCTCTGCCACTGAATTTGAATATGCCAGAGTGTAAGTATTGGATTGCACTATTTGGTTGTTGCCAAAAGTTTTTTAAAAAATGGATATGCAAAATTTGTCATAAATGCACAAATAGGATCATATATATAATTTTTCAATTGTTGTTAGGTGCCATGAGTCTGCCTGACTCATAGTGACCCTACATACAACCAGTGAAACAGTATTGTTAGTGCTGCTCTGCTATTCATAGGGTTCTCAGTAGGTGATTGTTTTTTGGGAGTGGGTTCCTGGGTCCTTTTCCCAATCCTACAGCACCTGGTGTTCCTATCCAGATACTAACCAGGCCTCACCCTGCTTAGCTTCTGAGGTCTGATGGAATCGTGGTATGGCTGTGGGCAATTTGTCACTAAGATGGTTTTATTTTTTATCTTTAGCCTAGCTCTTTCTTCTGTGTCACATTCTTCCCAACCCCAACTAAGAACATAGTGTGTATCCTTAAATATTTCAGAAAAAAATCTGTGAGGTATAAGTTCATTTAGTTTAAGTGTATGGTGTGAGGCTTCACAAATAATTCAGTTGTATAGCCAAGATCTGGAATATTACATCATCAAAGTTTTCTGTTGTCCTTTTATAATCTATTCTCCATTCCATGTAAGTAGATTCTTGTGTTTGGCAGTTTTCACTTACTACTATTGAGTGCATCCATGTGTGGATAACATTTTTGACTAGCATGAATGGAGATATTTTTCTACATAATTTGTGCTTTTCTGTGAAAGTTGAAATTTCTGTTCCCTGGGGTCAACTTTGCTTGATATGTAATCTGCTGAGTGTTTGACAGATTTCCCCCACATCTTGTTTGCCCATGCACTTTGTGGTAGCTCTTACCATATCTAGACTTTTGATTTTATTATGGATACGCGACTAGACTATCTTAAGTTCTTAGATGAACTCCCTTTTTACCTTGGTTTTTTGGTGCCATATTGAAACTTTATCAAATTTAACACACCCCAAATTGCTCTCATCTCTGTGGTTCCCCACCACATTTGCTGTCCTCTATTTATTTATTTGGGCTGGATTTAGCTCAGTTGCTAGAGTGCTGCTCTGGAGTCTCTGAGGTCCAGAGTTCAATTCCCAGCACCACAAAATGGGAGAAGGACATGGTAACCCACTCCCAAGGCAATCCCGAAACAATCTGCCATTGAAAACCCTATGAGGGTCATTATGAGTTGGACTTGACTCTATGGCACCTAACAACAACAATAATTTATTTATTTAATTAATTTATTTTTGATGAATGATGTCATCACTTAGCAGTTTTAATTTAGGTCAGAAAGAGTGACCCAAAGTGTATTCTCTTTCCATTGTACCGCAGAAACTCGTGGAACCTGATGCACAAGGATGAGGAAGTGTATGCTATGTGGAAGCAGCACATTTACAGTCATGTATCACTGAGGATACGCTGAGAAATACATCAATAGCTCATTTTTGTCACTGATCACACAGTGAACTAACAAACCCATGTGGTCTAGGCCAATGAAGAGATGTAAACACAAGATGTATGAGAATGCTACCAGCATAACATGGCATCCTGTCTTATAAGAAACTTTTTTTATAAATTCAAAGAGTACATTCTCAAACAAAAAGTATATGACTGGAAACTCATACCAGTAACAGTCATTTTTTATTATGGACTATATATAAAACCCTATGAATAGCAGAGAAGCACTGATAATACTGTTTTGCCTGCTGTATGTAAGGTCACTATAACAATACGTAATTCTATGCTATGCTTTTATACATCTGGGAATGCAGTAGGTTTGTTTACCCCAACATCACCATGAACATGTGAGTAATGCATTGCAATGTGGGATTGTTGTTAGGTGCCTTTAAGTTGGACTCATAGCAACCCTAAATACAACAGGACCAAACACTACCAAACACTGCGCCATGCACATGATCTTTTTATGTTTGAGCCCATTGTTGCAGCCACTATATTTCTTTTCATTTTGAGTCATGCAACATCAGCAAATGGAGGTCTTGGGGCCTTACACCATTTCTGTCATTAAGATCAATTCTACTTTGAAGAGGCAACTCTTCCCCAGTCATCTGTTGAATGCCTTGGAGGCTCATTTTCCAGCACTATATTTGGCAATGCTTCTATGCTATTCATATGGTTTTCAATGGCTAATTGTTTCAGGGTCATATCACCCTGGCATCTGATCTCCTCGCATCTCAGGAGCTAAACAGTCCAGGCCTGGTTAGTCCTTGGATCAGAGACTGTGTGGGAATACCAGGTGCTGTAGGCTTGGGAGAAGTACCTGGCAGCCCACTCTCAAAACAGCCATTGAAAACCCTATAAATAGAGAAACACTGTCAGATACAGTGTTGGGCATGGCACAGTGTTGGGCAGTATTTTGTTCTGTTGTACAGAGGGTCACTATGAGTCAGACCTGACTCGATGGCATCTAACAACATAACAGTTATTTCAGGAATGGTCTGCCAAGTTATTCTCCCTACTTTGTCTTAGTCTGAAAGCTCAGATGAAACCTGCCTACCATGGGTGGCCCTGGCAGTATCTGAAATACCCGTGGCATAGCTTTCAGCAAGATGCAAGCCCCCAAAGTACAACAAGCTGACAAACACATGGGGGACTATTGCCTTAGCAAGGCTATAATGTCACTAAGGTGACAGGAATTTTTCAGCTTCATTACAATTTATGGGGCCATTATCATATATAGTCTGTCATTGACCTAAATATTATCTGGCCCTTGACTCTATTTATGAACATTTTTGTAAGCTTTTATATTTATTTTTTAAGATGAGGGATCTTTTACAGAAAATTTCATCCAAGCTCTGTACCTTTTCCCCAAAAGAAAAACCAATAACTATATGAAAATTTGCATTCTATTTCAAGGAGATTATTGAAAACACTTGATTGTCCCCAGGTTGAATAAGGAAATAGGCAGAAAGTATTAGGAAGCCTGGGTATATGCTATTCTGCCAGGAATTTTAAAGAATGTGTATTTAGATGTAATATATATTTAATAAATATATTAAAATTATTTTTGAACATTTTTAATTGACAAAAATTATATATTTTTAAGGTGTACATGTTCTGAAATATGTTGTTGTTGTTGTTGTTGTTGTTGTTGTTGTTGTTGTTGTTGGGTGCCGTGGTGTCAGTATCCGACTCATAGTGACCCTCATAGGGTTTTCAATGGCTGTTTCGGGATTGCTTTGGGAGTGGATTGCCAGGTCCTTCTCCCATTTTTGTGGTGCTGGAAATCAAACTTGGGACCTCAGAGACTGCAGCGCAGCGCTCTACCAACTGAGCTAATGTATGTATTGTTAAATGGCTAACTCAAGCAAATTAACATGTATTATCTCATATACTTATTTTTTGTTAGTAAGATCACTAAAAATCTCTTGCAGTTTTGAAGACTACTATTGTTACTAACTATAGTCACCATAATGAACAGTAGAGATTTTGAACTTATTCCTCCTAATTGAAATTTTTGTATCTGATGACCAGTGTCTTCCCGACCTCTACCCCTAATAACAACGATTCTTACTCCTATGAGTTCAACTTTTTTAGATTCCATCAGATCATGCATTATTTGTCCTTTTGTGCCTGGCTTATTTCTTTTAACATAACATTCTCCAGATTTATCCATACTGTCTCAAATGACATATATCCTTCCCTTTAAAGGCTGAATGGTACTCCGATGTGTGTGTGTGTGTGTGTGTGTGTGTGTGTGTGTGTGTGTGTGTGTATTCTACTTTTTTTTTCCAGTACTTGGCATTTTTTGTGGTATGGGGCCTCACACATACTCTGCCAGTGCTCCACCCCTGGCCTGCACCCCTAGCCCATTTTTACTTTTTTTATTTTTATTTTTATTTTTTTTGCGGTACTGGAGGTTGAACCCAGGGCCTTGAGCTTGCATGTTTTGCAAGTGCTGTACCACTGAGCTGCACCCTCAGCCCACTTTTTTACTTTTTGAGACAGGGTCTTGCTAAATTGCACAGACTGCCTCAGGTCTTGAACTTGTGATCCTCCTGCGTCTGCCTTCTGAGTCACTGGGATTACAGGCATGTGCCACCGGCCTGGCACCAATATTTACTTTTTATCTTGAAACAGAGTCTCACTAAATTTCACAGGCTGCTTCTGGCCTTGAACCTGCAATCCTCCTGTTCTACCTCCCGAGTTGCTGGGATTACAGATGTGAGCCACTGCACCTGGCTCTACATTTTCTTAATCCATTCACCCACTGATGGATGCTGTAGTTGATTTCATATCTTGGCTACTGTGAATAATACTGGAATGAACATGGGAGTTTCAGATATCTTCAACATATTGATTTCATCTCTTTTGGATATATACCCAGTAGTGGGATTGCTGTATCATATGTTAGTTCTATTTTTGAGGAACCTTTATACTATTTTCCATAATTGCTGTGCTAATTTACATTCCCCCCACAGTGTGCAAGTCTTTCATTTTTTCCACCTCATCTCCAACAAAGCCTATATTTTAAATCTAAAAATTATATAAAATGACTGTTCTTTGAAGTAAGAATAGTAGGTCTGTACAAATCATTCAATAAGCGTTTGTTCATTGGAATTTAAGACCATTTTTTAAGCATCAAAACCCTCAAAATATCTATGGTAGGCAGAATAATGGGTCCCTAAAGATGTTCACATCCTATTTCCTTATGTTATATATTACATGACATGAAGACAGAGACTTTGCTGGTGAGATTAAGGTTGTTGTTGTTGTTGTTGTTGTTAGGTGCCGTTGAGTTGGTATCCGACTCATAGCGACCCTCATAGGGTTTTCAGTGGCTGACTGTTTCTGGATTGCCTTGGGAGTGGATTGCCAGGCCCTTCTCCCATTTTTGCAGTGCTGGGAATTGAACTTGGGACCTCAGAGACTGCAGCACAGCGCTCTACCAACTGAGCTACATCCCGCAGAGATTAAGGTTAGGGATCTTGAAATGGGGAAATTATCATGGTTTATCTGGGAGGGTTCTAGAATCTAATTGCATGAATTTTTACAAATGGAAAAGGGTGGAAGAGGAGGTCAGAGAGAATATGTGGTTAGGAGAACTCAACCTGCCATTGCTGACCCTGATGAAGAAGGGAACTACAAGCCAAGAAGTGTGAGTGGCCTCTAGACAATGACCTTTGGCTGATATACAGAAAACAAAACTGATTGCAGGTGTACACTCACTGCAAGGAACTGAATTCTACCAAGAACATGAATGAGCAGGGCAGTGGATTCTCCTTAGAGACTTGGGAAGGGAGAATAGTGATTTGATTTTACCCTGATAAAACGCAACTACTGGCATAATAATTCCAACTACTGGCATAAAAAATTTGTATTGTTTAAGCCTCTACAGTAGTGGTAGTTATGGCAACAATAGAAAATAAATATGAATTCACCAGGTGCTTGAAGCAAGAGGATCACCACTTTGAAGCCAGAGGCAGCCTGTGCACCTTAGCAAGACCCTGTATCAAAATAAAAAGTAAAAAAGGGTTGGAGGTGCTGCAAATAAATATTTTAAAAAGAAAAATACAAATTCCTATAAAAGTTAAACCATGGAGATATATCAAGTATAAACTTACCATATAATTGTGCTATTTGTGGTAACATCTAAAAGGAAATGTTCCACAAATTCAGACTCCAAGTACAGTCACACCTCTTTTTGATGCAAATTATATCTCTTTTATTGGTGAAAATTTTTTTGTATACCCACCTCAGTAGTGGTTTGTTGGATCATAACAAATTATGGATAACACTGAAGAATGAAAATACCAGAGCACTTAGTTGTACTCATGAGGAATCTGTACACAGACCAGGCAGCAGTCGTTTGAACAGAACAAGAAAACACTGTCTGGTATAAAGTCAAGAAAGGTGTGCGTGAGGGCTGTATCCTGTCACCATATCTCTTCAATTTCTATGCTGAGCAAATAACCTGAGAAGCTGGACTTTATGAAGAAGAACACAGCATCAGGATTGGAGGAAGACTCATTAACAACCTGTATTATGCAGATGACACACTCTGCTTGCTCAAAGTGAAGATTTGAAATATTTACTGATGAAGATCAAAGAACACAGCCTTCAGTATGGATTGTGCCTCAACGTCAAGTAAACAAAAATCTTTACAACCAGGTCAGTATGCAACTTCATGATAAGTGGAGAAAAGAATTGAGGTTGTCCACGATTTTTCTTTACTTGGTTCTACAATCAACACCTACAGCAGCCACAGTCAAGAAGACAAAAGATGCACTGCATTGAGCAAACTTGTTGCAAAAGGTCTCTTTAAAGTGTTGAAAAGTAAAGATGTCACTTGAAGATGAAAGTGCACCTAACTCATGTCAGCTGCATCATATGGTTATGAAAGCTGGACACTGAATAAGGGAAACAGGAGAATTGATGCTTTTGAATAATGGTGCTGGAAACAAATTCTGAATATACCATGGACTGCCAAAAGAACAAACAGATCTATCCTAGAAGTGCAACCAGAGTGCTCCTGGGAAGCAAGGATGGCTAGACTGAGTCTTGCATATTTTGGACAAATAGTCAGGAGGGACCAATCCCTGGTAAAGGACATCGTGTTTGGGAGAGTAGCAGATCAACTAAAAAAGGAAAACCCTCAACTAGATGGATTGACACAGTATCTAAAACAATGGTCTTAAACATAAAAAAGATTGTATGCCTGGCACAGAATTGGAGAGTGTTTCCTTCTGTTGTACCTAGGGTTACTATAAGTCGGACCCTACTTGATGGCACCTAACAACAACAACCTGACTAATTAGCAGAAGTCCATAATTTCTTGTCTTTGAGCCCATTTCTACTTGCTAAATTGTCTAAGAACTCCAGGGCCTGAGTGCAGTCCTTAAAGTTTTAAGTCCAGCTTCTAAACACAGGTGGTGGAGTCCAGGAACGTCCTTGGTGCACAGCTGCATTTGCTTCTCATGGCTTGGAGGCACCATTGGAATGGGGCCCATTCATACAGTAGCACTAATAAGATCCTGCATTCCTGCAGTGACAATGCCTTTCCAGCCCATACTCCTATGCACATTTCCAGAGCTCAGGCCATAGATGCCTACTCCTTCCAATGAAGGCTGCCCACATCAGTTCCTACTGCTCAAGCCTTAGATCTCAATCATAGCTGCCTTCCAAAGGGCCAGGAAGCCCAAGGGGCTCAATATCATAAATGGTGATAGAATCTGCTGCTGCTTCTTATCCTAATCCTCAAGTGCTTTCAGGGGTCCTCACCCCTACTTTCCAAAGGGATTCAGGTCAGGGGATTGCAAGGGATATACTTGCCCTTCTAATGTGAGCTTGGCAATGTCAAAATGATTTTCTACTAAGCCAGGGAACTCGATTAAACTTATGCTTTGAGGGCATAATTCTGGTTTTAAAAATATCATGATATGGTACAATTTATTAACTTTTAAGAATTTAATTTCATATGTCTTTCAACTGCCATTTTAAAAAATCCTCCCTTACCACAAAAGCAGAATTCATTGGAGTATACTGAGGTATAGGTTACATACATTTTTTAACCTTTTTGGGGGTGTACAATTCTATGAATTTTGAAAAATACTTCTTGTGGTGTATCTATCACCATGAGCAATATATAGAACATTTCCATCACCCCACAATTTCCTTCAGACCCCTTCATAATCCCCTCCCCCATGTTTTTGTCAATAGTATCTTTACGTGCTAGGTAAGTGCTCTACTACGGAGCTGCACCTGCAACCCCTTTTTTATTTTTTATTTTTGAGACAGGGTCTCGCTAAGTTGTCTCTAGCCTCAAAATCATGATCCTCCTGCCTTAACCTCCCAAGTTACTGTGATTACAAACATATGTCATGGCCCCAGCTGTAACTAATCCTGTCTACTAAACCCCAATCCCTAGCAATTACTGATCTGTTTTTTGTTCCCAAAGTTTTACCCTTCCAAGAATGTTATCTCAATAGAATCATAGAGAACATATCCTGTTGAGTACAGCTTCTTTCACATAGCATAATACAATTGAGATTCATGTACTAACAGTGTATTCTTCCCATTTATTCCCTGAGTACTATTCCATTGTATGGATGCATCTCAATTTATTTACCCATTCACCAATTGCCACACATTGGATTGTTTCCAGTGTCTGGAAATTATTAAAAGAACCCCATAAACATTCACATACAGGCCTTTCTGTGAGCATAAATTTATATTTTTCTTGGATTAATCCCTAAGGGAGGGCTTGCTGTGTCATATGACAAGTATATGTTTAACTTGATATGCAACTGCCAAACTGTTTTCCAAAGTAACTGTACTATTTTGCAACCCCACTAACAATGTGCTAGGTTTTTTATTGCTTTGCATCCTCACTAGCACTTGGAATCCTCAATTTGTTTGTTTTTAACTATTTTGGTAGGTATATCCCATTGTAGTTTTAATTTGTGTTTCCTAACAATAATAACCTGAGTATCTCCCTGTGCTCATTTGCTATCCACATTTCGTCTTTGGTGAAATGTCTATTTAAATCTTCTGCCCATTTTTGCTTTTTAAGTTGTGTTTCAATTGAGTTGTGAGAGTTCTTTATATATTCTGCATACAACCAGTTTTTTGTTTTTTGTTTTTTAATAAATAAGACGTGTTAACCAGGTTTCTGTTATTCTAACAAAATAACAGATAATACTTAAAAAGAAGAAAGGTTTATCTTGGCTCACAGTTTTGGAATTTTCAGTCCATGGTTGGTTGATCCCGTTGCTTTAGTTTTGTGACATGGCAATATATAAGGTGGAAGTTTGTGGTGGAGGACACCCATTCACTTCATGGCTGGTGAGAGAAAGTACTCCCCTAATGACCTGAGACCTCCTAGGAGCCCAATCTCTTAAAAATTTCCCCTACCTCTCAATAGTGCCCTGCTGGGGAACAATCTTTTAACACATAGGCCTTGGGGAACATTCCATGTGCAAACTACAGCGTAAGTTACGTACTTTGTAAACATTTCCTTTCATTCTATGGCTTGTTTTTGCCTTCCCTTATCGTTGTCTTCTGGGGGAAAGGTTTGAATTTTGATGAAGTCCAATTCATCATTCTTTTTCACGTGTGGTTCAACATTTTGTGTTCTGCCTAAGAAATTTGTGCCTTAAAACAGGGTCGCAAAGATTATCTAGAAATTTTAGAGTTTTGGCTTTACATTTAAATGTGTTATTGATGACTTCAAGTTATAGTCTGTATATGATGTGAGGTGTGGTCGAGGTTTGTTTGTTTTATTGATTGATTGTACATATGGATGTCTACTTGCTCCAGCACAATTTGTTGAAAAGACAATTTTGTGTGTGTGTGTGTGTATCTTACTGGGAGGGTGAACCCAGAGCCTCACACATGCTTTGCAAGTGCTCTACCACTGAGCCTTACCCACACACCATTTTTTAATCTTTTATCTTGAGACAGGGTCTCCATAAATTACACAGACTGCTTCTGGCCTGGAACTACGATTCTCTGGCCTCTGTCTCTTGAGTTGCCAGGATTACATGGGTGCACTACTGCACCTGGCTGAAAAGACCTGACTTTTCTATTGAAACATTGTTGAACATTTTTTGGCCACATATACAGAGGGTAGAAAAAAAATGTATTCTTATCTTAGGACAAAAATTTTCCATTTTTCTGTTTTAGGAATGTGTTGTATGCTTGTTCTGATTTGATTGTTGTTGTTGTTGTTGTTGTTAAGTGCCGTGGAGTCAGTATCCTACTCATAGCGACCCTCATAGGGTTTTCAATGGCTGTTTCAGGATTGCCTTGGAGTGGATTGCCAGGCCCTTCTTCCATTTTTGCAGTGCTGGGAATTGAACTCGGGACCTCAGAGACTGCAGCGCAGCGCTCTCGGGACCTCAGAGACTGCAGCGCAGTGCTCTACCAACTGAGCTAAATCCCAACCCCTCTGAGATAATAGCAGAAATATAATCCAGAATGTCATACTACACATTACTCCCTAATTCAATTCAACTTTGCAAAGCAATTCATAGACAACATTGCTTAAAGTGTGTGTGCGTGTGTGTGTGTATAGAAGTATATATAGAAATATATATATATATGGAAAATTTTATATAATAGGCTATGTTCTGAGACATTAAATATGTCTTGGACTCAAGGTTGTTGTTGTTGTTGTTAGGTGTATATATATATATATATATATATATATATATATATATAAAATTTGGACCTCCAGTATATGGATCTGTTTCTGGACTTTATCAGGTGTTCCATTAGTCTATGTGCCTCTCTTTAAAAATACTCCATGGTCTTGATTCCTGTAAACTTAAAGTCAATCTGTAAACCAAGCATTGTGAGCTGTTTATTATGTTTAAAATTTTGTTTGTTTTTGCTTATTCTAGTTTCTTTGTTTTCTTTTTCTCATATAAATTTCAGAATAGGCTTTTTAATTTTAGTTTTTTAAAACCCTGCTGACATTTTGGATTGTGCTTGTGTTCAATCTATAGAACAATTTAAAGAACAGTGACAGCTTAACAATCTTAAATATTTCAATTCATGAACATGGTATTTCTCTGTTTATTTAGCTCTTGTTTATTTTCCTCACTAATGTTTTGTAGTTTTTAGTAAACGAGAGTTGTACAATTTTGTTGTTGTTTAATCCCTAATCATATGAGATTTTAAGATGAGTCCTAATTTAATTTTATTAATTGTTCATTATTAGTATATACAAATATAATTGATTTTTATAATATTCTTATATCCTGCATCCACTTGTTAGTTGTAGTAATTTATGGTAAAATCATTGGAGTTTTCTTTGCAGATAGTCATTGTTATGATTGTGAATAGTGGCAGTTTTATTTCTTCCTTTCCAATCTGGATTTTTTTTTTTTACTTTTTTCCCTCAGTTTTATATTAAATTGACCTTATTAATTACCATATAGTCTTGATTCTAACTTTTCCAGAGTTTTAAAGGGCTACGAAATCAGATGTGGACTAGCATTTCATGTGGATTAGATTGTGGTCGAGTGAGCTCTCTAGAAATCCAATCCTCACTTGATTCTAATCCACATCAGATTTTGCAGTCCTGTAAAGCTCTTGAAAGTGCAGATTAGAATCAAGAATATACAGTACCTTATTGAATTAAGAGGTATAATGTATAGTAGTAAGAGTGTATATCCTAGCCTTGTTCCAGATCTTAGGGGAAAGGCATTTAGTCTTTCAGTATTAAAAATGATGTTATCTAGTTTGTCCCAAGATGCTCTTTAAATTTTGTCAAATGCTTATTCTGCATCTGTTGAGATGATCATGTAGATTTCCTTCTTTATTTGTTGCTATGGTGAACTACACATTGCTTTTCATACTGAACCACCTCCTCTGCTTTATGGAAGTTTATCTATAATTGATGCTATTGATTCACAAACGTGATAGAATTTCCCACTAATGCTGTCTAAATCTTGAGTTTTCTTTATTGGAAATTCCTTAACTATGAATTGATTTTATTCATACATATAGGGCTACTCTGGTTATTTGGTAGTTTGTTTCTTTCAGGGAATTTGTCCGTTGTTAAAAATTGCTGAATTTATTCATATAGAGTATATGACTAATATTCTCATTTCTATTTCCTTTTTTTTAGTGTCTATAGGATCTACAGGGATATGTCCTCTATCATTCTTGATATTGGTAATTTGTATCTCTTCTTTTTTTATCTTAGTCAGTTTGGCTAGATGCTCTTTTCATTAGATCTTTTCAAAGTAACTTGTTTCTGTTTCTGTTTCTGTTTCAGGTGTTTCTGCTCTTATCTTTATTATTTATTTCCTTATGCTTTCAGTTTAATTTGTCCTTTTTCTAGTTTCTTAAAGTGGAAGTTTAGATCAATGATTTGAGGCCTTTCTTCTTTTCTATTATAAGCACTTAATGTGATACATTCCTCTCTGTGCACTTCTTTAACTAGATTCACAAATTTTGAAATTGTGTTTTCATTTTCATTTAATTCAAACTATTTTATAACTTTCCTTTGGCACGTGGTTATTTCCTGGGTGTTATTTAGTTTCCAAATACACAGGGTTTTATCCAGATGTACTTCTGTCAATGTGTTTTCATTTCATTTTTTTCAGAGAACATATTATTTATTTTTATTTGTTAATTTGTTTGATATACAAGTCCTACTATGTTCTCCAGGCTTGCCTCAAACTCTTGAGTTCAAACGGTCCTCCTGACACAGCCCCCTGAGTCCCTGGCACTACAGTTACATGCCATCATGCCCAGCAATAGAAAACATACTTTGTGATTTTTAACTCTTGTACATTAATTGAAGCTTTTTTAAAATTTATTTTTCACAGTGCTGGGATTGAACCCAGGGAACTTCACAGAGACATTCTAATACTGAGCTCTACCTTGAGTCCAAGACATATTTAATGGTTCAGAACATAGCCTATTATATTAAATTTTCCATATGCACTTGAAAAAATGTTTATGCCTCCATTAGTTGCATGATATTTTCTGTAAGTAGTAAGTAGGTCAAGTTAGCTAATAGTGTTTTTTAAGTCTTCTATATCCTTACTGATTTTCTTTCTACTTGTTCTATTGATTACTGAGAGAGAAGTGTCAAAGTGTAAAAAATAATGGTGAACTGTCTTTGTCATCTTTCCTTTCTATTTATTTTTTGCTTCATTTATTTTGAAGCTCTGTTGAATTCATATACACTTAGGATTATTATATCTTCTTAGTGAATTGAGCCTTTTATAATTACACAAAATACCTCTTTATTTCTGGTAATATTCCTTTTTCTGAAGTCTACTTTGTCTGGAATAGCCATTTCAGCTTTTGAAAAGTAATTAATTATTGTTTGTGTGTGTGGTGTGTTGCTAGAGGTTGAATCCAGGGCCTCACACATGCTAAGTAAGCACTTTATCACTGAGCTATACCTCAAGCCCCAAAGGTTTTTTTTTTTTTCTTTTTAATCTTTTTAAAAAATCTTTAAAAAAAAAATCTTTCTTCTTTGAATCTATGTATATCTTTATACTTAAAATTGGATTTTTATAAACTCCATGTTGTTGGTTTGTTTTCTTTTTCTAATCTGAAAAATCTTTGTTTTTGTAAGCAGTGCTTATACCACTCATTTTAATGTAATTATCAATTTGGTTATATTAAGACCTACCCACTTGTTAGTTGTTTTCTACCTATTCCATATGTTCTTGGTGTGTGTGTTTGTGTGTATAATATATATATGTGTATATATATATATATATATATATATATATATATATATATGTATTTGTTGTTGTTGTTAGGTGCCATCAAGTCGGTATCCGACTCATAGCGACCCTGTGTACAACAGGGGAAACACTATTGTCTGTGCTTCTCTGCTGTTCATAGGGTTTTCAATGGCAGATTGATTTTTGGGAGGGGGTTGCCAGGTCCTTCTCCCAAGCCTACAGCTTCTGGTGATCCCAGGCAGTCTCCCATCCAGGTACTAACCAGGCCTGACCCTGCTTAGCTTCCAAGATCTGACGGGATCGGATGCCACAGGGCTACCTCTGCAGGCATACATACATACATACATATGTATATATATAATTATATATATATATTATACACACATACATATACATATATATACATACATATGTGTGTGTGTGTGTGTGTGTGTGTGTGTGTGTGTGTGTGTGTGTGTTGTTAGGTGGCGTCGAGTTAGTACCCTACTCATAGCTACCCTATGTACAACAGGCAAAACAGTATTGTCAGTGCTTCTCTGCTATTCATAGAGTTTTCAATGGCTAGCTGCTTTTTGGAAGTGGGCTGCCAGTTCCTTCTACCAAGTCTACAGCACCTGGTGTTCCCAGGTGGTCTCCTATCCAAATACTAACAAGGCCCAACCCTGCTTTGGTTCCATTGTACATTGTACACATTGTACATATTTTTTCTGTGTGCTTTTGCATCAATTGCATACATTTTTCTGATTTCATTTTATTTCCACTATTGGCTTGTAAATTATGCATCCTGCTAAGAAAGTGTTAGTGATTGTTCTAGGCTTTTCAACATATACTTTTAATTTAGTATTTTGTTGTTAGGTGCCATCAAGTCATGTCTGGCTCATAGCGACCCTCATAGGGTTTCCAATGGCTGATTGTTTCGGGATTGCCTCAGGAGTGGATTGTCACATCCTGCTCCCATTTTTGTGGTGCTGGGAATCGAACCCGGGACCTCAGAGACTGCAGAGAGGTGCTCTACCAACTGAGCTAAATCTCATCCCCTTAATTTAATTTAGTATAGCCCACCTAAAAACAAATATAGTACTTCATACATCAAATAAACTAGAATAAGTATTTTATTATTGTAAAATACTCCCTGAATTATTTCAATTGACTCTATTATTTTTTATTCTTGCTTCCTTGGTTAAAATGCTTAGCTTATTTGTTGTCTATTTTCCTAGTTTTAAGTTAGTGCATCTAAAATTATAATTCTCCTGCAATTTTAGAAAATACTACTGAGCTTTAGCCCCAACCCATATTTCTTTTAACTGTGAATGTTTAAAATTATCATTGTGATTTCTTCATTAATCTATGAAATATTTAGAAGTATATTTCTAGTATCCAAATGTATGATTAATTATTTTTATTTTTCTGTTTTTTAATTAAGTTGTATAGGATAACATATTGTGATCTAAATGTCAAATTCTTTGGAAATTGTTGAACATTTTCTGCTTGCTTTTTCCATTTGTGTAGCCGTTTCATGTGTGCTTGAGAAAAATGTATATTATTTGCTGCCTGAAAGATTACATATCTCTGTATCATGTGTCTTACTATAATCTATTGTCATGTATCTATAAAGCCAAGAGTGTTAATTGTGTCATCAGATATTTTTATCAACTTGATCCACCAATTTCTGAGAGAGATGCATATAATATATTGGTTATATTGATGATGCATAGGAGGCAAAAACTTTCTTCCTTTATCTTCTTGGGTTTAGCAAATGGAGCCCTGCAAATTAAACTGACAAAATTCAATAACACATATTACTTCATATACATATAGAGGCCTTCATAGAAAAGTAAAAACACCAAAGAATCCAACAGGCCTGAGAGCTTGTATACCTGTTAAACAAAGAATGATAAGTTACGGAGATGTGATGATACAATGGAAAGAGGTTTGGGCTAAGGAGGATAAATTGTGGACAAGGAAATATATGGGGAAACAAATGGAGGGCAAGGGTTATTTTACTAAGGTTTCTCTGCAGACTCACTTTGGTGTGAGTTTTCCACCTTCTTCAAGCCATTAACGTTCCCACAGAAGAGGATTTAGGGCAGTCCTAATTCCTCAGAGGGAGATGGACCCAGCAACCCACTCCCAAAAAACAATCAGCCATTGAAAACCCTAGGACTAGCAGAGAAGCACTGACAATAGTATTTCACCTGTTGTACGTAGGGTCGCTATGAGTCGGACACCGACTCGATGGCACCTAACAACAACAATTCCTCAGAAGCTGCTTCTTTTGGTCAGCTAAGGAAAGCTCCAAAGTTTCTTTCTGCATCTGTTGATTCTCATTTGCCTCCAGCTCAAATAATCTTTATGCCAAAATGGCATATTTTGGAGTGGCATATTCTGATTCTCTTCCATGGCCTCAATTAAAGGCTTCTGTGTAACCATGTGTTTAGCAATGTCACTTTGAAGTTCTTCCCATCAAGGGGTAGTATCTATTTCCCCATGTTCTGAGCTGGCCTTCTGCATTGCAGTGAGCAAAAGGACACATGGAAGTAATGATATGCGAAGTCTGAGCCTGGATCACAGAGGTATTGTGTACTTCCCCATTATTTCTGGAACTACACCATGCCATGCAAACAAACCCTGGCTGGTCCACTAGAAGATGAGACTTTATGGAGCGAAATAAACAATCCCAACTGTGTCCACCCTATATTTGAATTTGGTGGATGTGTAGCTGTATGAATAATAATAAATGATTATATTAAGCCAGTGAAAGTTGAGGTAATTTTTTAAATGGAGCAATATCTACATGATACATAATATGAAAAATTCCCACTGTAATTTAATCATACAGTTGACTGTATTTATAATTCTGCCCATTTTACTTTTGTATTTTGAGACTATGATTTTAAAGATATGTTACTTTCTGATTTTGATATCGTCTTTACTGTTTGTTTCTTTTACCAATGTATATATGGTAATCATTCATGCGAAATGTGTTTCCACTTATGCATTTTCTAAAAATCACATATGTATTTTGAGTGATATGAACACTGACACACACTTTGGGGTTAGTTTTTGCCTGGTACACTTTCCCCCAACCCACTGTATTTAAGTTTTCTTTGTCTTTTTGTTTTTGTTGTGGATTTAACATGCCTTTAGCTCAGTTGGTAGAGCACTGCGCTGCAGTCTCTGAGGTCCCAAGTTCAATTCCCAGCACTGCAAAAATGGGAGAAGGGCCTGGCAATCCACTCCCAAGGCAATCCCAAAACAGTCAGCCATTGAAAACCCTATGAGGGTCGCTATGAGTCAGATACTGACTCGAAGGCACCTAACAACAACAACAACAACAACAGCAACAGCAACAAATAAATATATACATAGATATGTCCCACCTTTTTCTTTTACAACTTCTTTTTTCTTTATCTATTTTCTGTATAATTGACCAAGTCTTTCCACTGTTTTCCCTTGTCAGATTGGAAATTGAGGTGTCAAGGTAACAGCCTACATTTCCCCAGGTGTTCTGAAGCAAATGAGGGATAAACAAAGAGAGTAAGGCAGATAGAGATCAAATGCCATCTTTATTACTAATAACTTCTTTGGCACATGTGACTTTAAGGCTATGATGCTTGAGTTAGGCAGATGTATATAGTTAAGAGTGGTGCTGAGTAGCCACAGGGCTCCTTAGGGAGGATCAGAGAAACATAGAATATGTTCTTTCCTGACAAACAGACCCAAGGAGAGGAAGAGAATTAAAAGGGATTGAGCTGAGTGATCAGTTTATTCTCCTAAAGCACCATTTAGAGACACTATTTTATCTCTATCAGTGAAGACTGAGTAGGATAGCCTGAAACCCAAGAGTATTATTGTAATAAAAATCCCACCTAGAAATGTGAGGAGTAGGGGCACAAGTACGCCCTAAAAATGTCATGTATTCTACATCTATTGTTTTAATGATTTCCCCTACATTTTAAATGTATTGTATTAGTTTCTTATGGCTGCGGTAACAAATGGCCATATACTTGGTTGTTTTCTGGAGGCCAGAAATCTGAAAGCAATTCTCACTGGGTTGAGATCAAGGTGTCAGCAGGGCTATTCTAGGGCATTCTTCTAGACATTCTAGGGCAAGTGAATCTATTTCGTCTTCCAATGTCTAGAACTGCACTGTTTGTATTCCTCGATTCATGGTCCCTTCCAAAGCTTGAAGCTTAGCGACTTGCTTCAGATTACCATCGCTTGCTTGTCTCCGCTGCTACCAGATCTCCCGCTCTTTCTCTTTCATGTGGACACTTGATTCTATGTTTGCCTGACTAGTTCAGGAAAATCTCCTCATCTCAAAGTCCTTAGCCATTTCTACAATGTTCTTTTGCCATCTAATATAGTCGCATTCACGGGTTTTGGAGATGAGGGCATACATATTTTTGGGAGTCTTATTCAGCCTAAAATGTATGGTGTACACCATGATGTTTTCATATACATGCTTTGATATACTTATGTAGGCATACATCTGCAGCCATACCATGCTGGCATCTGATTTCATCAGATCTTGGAAGCTAAGCAGGGTCAGGCCTGGTTAGTTATTGGATGAGAGACCACCTGTGAACACCGGGTGCTGTAGACTTGGGAGAAGGACCTGGCAGTCCACTGCTGAAGCAATCCCAAAGCAATCAGCCATTGGAAACCCTACGAGTAGCAGGGGGGCACTGACATAGTGCTGGGCACAGCACAGTGTCAGGGAGTGTTTCATTTGTTGTACATAGTGTTACTGAGTCAGAACTGGCTCAGTGGCACTTAACAACAACATTAAATGCAGGCTTACATTGCAGATAGTCTAGGTTTAGTTGCATACTACTACAATCAAGCAAATATTGTAATAAAGTGAGTTACATTAATTTTTTGGTTTCCCAGTGCATGTAAATTATGTTTATAGTGTTCAATTGGATTATGTTTAAAAATCAATATTGATACCTTAATTTTGAAGTACTTTATTGCTAAAAATTACTAGTGATCATCTGACCTTTCAGTAAACCATAATCTTTTTGCTGGTGGAAGATGTAGCCTTGATGCTGCTGGCTGCTGGCTGGTTGGGCTGATGGATGCTCAAGGCTGGGGTGACCATGACAGTTTCTTAAGATAACAAGGAAGTTTGCTGCAATTAACTTACCCTTTCTGGAAAGATTTCTTTGTAGCATGTGATGGTGCTTGATAGCATTTTACCCACAGTAGAACTTCTTTCAGAATCAGAGTTCATCCTCTTAAACCCTGCTGCTGTTTTATCAACTAAGTTTATGTCAGATTCTAAATTCTGTGTCGCCATTTCAGCAATGTTTCACAGCATCTTCACCAGGAGTATATTCTACCTCAAGTTATCAGCATGCTCATCCTTAACAAATGGCTCCTCATCTGTTCAAGTTTCATCATGAGGCAGTGGGAATTCAGTCACATCCTCAGCTCCACTTCTAGTTCTCTTGCTGTTTCCACCACAGCTATAGTTACTTATCAACTCCTTCCAAATAACTGTTAATGTTGACGTTTGATCCTTCCATGAATTGCAAATGTTTCTAAATGACACCTGGAGTGGAGAATCCTTCCCAGAAGCTTTATAATTTACTTTGTCTAGATCTATCATGTCTACAGCTATACCACCCTGGCATCTCATCCTGTCTGATCTTGGAAGCTAAGCAGGTTTGGGCCTGGCTAATACTTGGATGGGAGACCACCTGGGAAAACTGGATGCCATGGGGTTGGGAGAAGGTCCCAGCAGCCCACTCCCAAAACAATTAGCCATCAAAAACCCTATGAATAGCAGAAGAGCACTGACATAGTGCTGAGCATGGCACTGTCAGGTAGTGTTTCTGTTCTGTTCTACATAGGGTCTCTGAGTCAGACCCAACTTGATGGCACCTAACAACAACAACACATATATCAAAGGAATCACTGGCTGTGGCAGCTATAGCCTAATGAAGTATGAAGCATATTTCCTCGATAATAGGAGTTGAAAGTCAAAGTTCATCTTTGATCCATGGGCTGCAGAATGTACATTGTATTAGAGGCATGAAAACAACATTAATCTCATTGTATCTCCAGCAGAACTCTTGTGTAGCCAGGTGCACTGAAATGAGCAGTAATATTTTGAAAGGAATTTTTTTTTCTAGGCAGTAGTCTAAACAGTAAACCGCCTTATAAATGGACATGCTGTGATAGAGGCTTTGTTGTCCTATTTACAGAGCACAGGCAGAGTCAATTTAGTATAATTCTTAAGGGCTTTAGGATTTTCAGAATGGCAAATGAGCATTGGCTTCATCTTAAAGTCACCAGCTGCCTTATCCTCTTACCAAGAGCATCCTCCTGTCCTTTGAAAATTTAAAGCAGGCACTGATTTCTCCTCTCTAGCTATGAAAGTCCTAGATGGCACCTTCTTTCAGTAGAAGGCTGTTTTATCTCTACTTAAAATCTGTTGTTCAGTGTAGCTGCTCTCACCAATGATCCCAGCTAGATCTTATGGATACCTTGCTGCAGCTTCTACACCAGCTCTTGCAGCTTCACCTTGCACTTGGATGTTATGTGGTCAGCTTCTTTCCTTAGATTTCATGATCCAACTTCCACCAGCTTCAAACTTTTCTTCTGCACCTTCCTCACTTCTCCCAGCCTTCTCAGAATTGAAGAGAGTTAGGACCTTGCTCTGACTAGGCTTTGGCTGGAGGGAATGATGTGGCAGGTTTGATCTTCTCTCCAGACCACTGAGACTTTGTCTGTGTCTGGCCACAGGTCTGTTTTGCTTATCATTCATGTGTTCACTGGAGTAGTACTTTTAAGTTTCTTTCTGGGACTTTTTCTTTGCATTTGCAAGTTGGCTGTTTACACAAGAGGCCATCCTGGCTTTTAGCCTCTCTCAGCTTCTGACTGGCTTTCTCATTAAGCTTAGTCGTCTTTAGCTTTTGATGTAAAGAGAGACACATGTGGCTCTTCTTCTCATTTAACACTTGAAGGCCATTGTAGAGTTGTTAATTGCCCTGATCTCAATGCTGTTGCATCTGTGGGGAGATGAAGGAGAAGGAGATAGTGTTGGTGGAGCAGCCAGAACACATAGAGCACTTCAGTGCTTCTCTGCTACTCATAGGATTTTCAGTGGCTGATTGTTTTGGGAGTGGGCTGCCTGGTCCATCTCCCACTCCATGCATAGTTGCCACAAACCTTCACTTTGTAACAAATATATCTGTGACTTACAGTAAAATGAAGTATCCCTGTACACAGAGAAGTGGTTAGTACGGTGAAGCAAATTAACAGATCCATCATCTCATATTTTCGTTATCATGCTTAAGGTAACAATATATAAAATCTATTCTCTTGGAAAATTACTTATACAAAATACAATATTATTAACTATAGTCTTTGCTTTATTCATTAGATCTTTAGATTTATTCATCCTACATAATGGCATCTTTCTACTCTTTTACCTACATCTTTCCAGATTTTTTTATTTTTTATTTTTATTATTTTGCAGTACTAAGGGATTGAACCCTTGCCCCCTCACACACAATGGACGAGTGATCTACCACTGAGTTTCACTCCCAGCCTCTTTTTCTTTGTTTTGAGACAGGGTCTCACTAAATTGTACAGGTTGCCTCTGGCCTCAAACTCACGATCCTCCTACCTCAGACTCCTGAGTTGCTAGGACTATAGGCATGTGCCACCGTGTCCAGCCTTCCATTTTCTTTGAATGTTTTATTTCTCTAACAAGTCTAAACTCAGACTGTCTCTGTCTTTCTTCCAGATAAGCAGTTTTAATGGTGCTGTCTATGACATTTAATTCTAAGATTTTTAAACATGTCGGGTTCTTCCTGTGGTTTCTCCTTCTGCATTGTGGGTGGAAACAAGAGGTGGATGCCTTGACGCTGCACCCAGTGGTGAGGCTGTGGCCAGAGAACAGAGCGTCACACACAGGAGAGAAGGATGGGTTTATTCACAAAGGAGGGGAAAGGAATGGAGGATTAGGGAAAGGGGAAAGGGGAGCTGGAGAAGGGAAGCACTCATCTGCTATCCCTCCACTGGGGCAAAGCCTCCTGGGTGTGCATTGCTCTTCCAGCTCTCAGCTTCGACACTTCTGGGGCCCTGAGCTTGATTCCTGGAGTCTTGCCTTGCGAAGCTGTAGGTCCCTGTAGGATATCCAGCACTGTAGAGGTCGGGGTTGAATAGAGGTAGCAGGCAGGTTGAAGTATGATGAAGGCAGTTCAGAGGAAGGCTGAAGACTAGGCTAGGCAGATGAGTAAATGGGCCTTGGGTTCCTTGCCTTGGGCTCCTAACGAACAGGAAGGACCCGGTGAGCTTATCTTGGATGATGTTCTGAATGGCTGCTGAACTCTGAACCCTGGAGTTTATATGGCCTGATAGCCAGTCAATCAGAGGAACAGGGTTGGATTAGAAATGACCAGTCAGGCACCAGGTGGCTTTGCTGTTGTTAGGTGCCATCTAGTGGTGTCCCACTCATAGCGAACCTTATAGGGTTTTCAATAGCTGACTGTTTCAGGATTGCCTTGGGAGTGGATTGCCAGGTCCTTTTTCCGTTTTTTGTGGTGCTGGGAATGAAACCTAGGACCTCAGAGATTGCAGAGCAGTGCTCTACCAACTGAGCTAAATCCCAGCCCCAGGGGGGCTTTAGATGCTACCATACCTTGGGTGCCATCTTGGCCCACTTGATGGGAGGGGAGAAGAGTGAGATACCTGGATGTATAGCAAAGGTGACCCATTGCTATCTTGCCCCACAGGATTCCAAGTGGGCTAGATGAGCTCCTGGGACTGGCCATGTTTGGGTTACTCTCTATCCCCCTGGGAATCCCAATATAAATGTGACTGCTTTTACATTTTAAATACTTATTTAAACTACAAATGTGCTTTTCTGATGTCTGTATATTACTTTTTGCCTACCATTTCTTCTGGTTTCATTTCCTTCTTAACATTCCAAACATATTTCTTAAAAGTTAATAGCTAACTAGGTTCTGTGCATATCTGAAAATTTGTATAGAAAAATCTCTTCATTTAACCTTCACTCCTGATGCAGTGTGGTTGATTACATACTTGTGGGCTTATACCAGTTTTTCCTTGCAACTCTACACAGCTCCTAGCAGATCATTACAGACCTAGGACTGAATGAATGAACTTTACAGATATTAGGGGGATCAGAAGAGTGAAAATAATACTAGGAAGGGGTCAGAAGGACTGAACTGCAATGTCAGATCTTCCAAATGTTACTGTTTAGCTTTAGAAAAACCAGTGTTCTCATTTGAAAATGATAAAAATATCATGTCCTAAATCACAATATCTTCGTTGTTGTTGTTATTGTTGTTGTTAGGTGCCATCAAATCAGGTCCAACTCATAGCAACTGTCACAGGGTTTTCAATAACTGAGATCCAAAATAAATAGAATGCATACATTAGAAAATACTTTGTTAATTTTAAAGTTGTATAATTTTGTAGCAACCAATTAAGTATCAAAAATAGTTAATATCAACTGAGGAACATTTACAAAGTATTAATTTGGATCTGCACCCATTTATTGACTTTGATAACATGCCTGACAAATGATCCTGACATTTGATAAGGTTGGTTTATTTCTCCTTGTTAAATAATAAAACCATCTTATGTTTCACAGACTAAAATCGTGTCTGTGGAATTTAATTAAATTATCTCAATTAGTAAAATGTGTATGCTACAGCAAAAATACTGTATATTTGAGCATTCTCCTCTAGTACATCAATATAAAGGTTTCATTGTGATGGTTTTTGAAGTAAGTTAAAATATAAATGGTTAATTGGGAGATGTGATATTGCTAGCAGTAATTTTTCCTTGGCAGGAAATTATTTATTTGAGATTGCTTAGGACGAATTGATTAGATCCCTGGAGAAGATGACAGCTGAAGCTTTGAATGAGTAATGACCCAGCATCTATAATGGTTAAAAGGTTTTTCTCCTCTTTTTGTACTACAGTCAGTTATATACTGTAGTTTGCTCTCTCAGATAGGATTTTCAAAGAACCTGCTAGAGGGTCTGATTGAGAAAATAGGATGGACTCACTCTGGCATAAAGATGAAGGTAATTGCTCTATACCCCAAGAGATACAAAGCCACCCCTTATATATTTTCAGTACTGGGGATTTAACCTGGGGCCTCACACATGCTAGGCAAGTGCTCCACCGCTGCACTACATCTACAGCTCTTTTAAAATTATTTATTTGTTTATTTTTGAGACATGATCTTGCTCAGTTGCCCAAGCTTGGCTTGAACTGCTCTTTAGATGCAGCCCTTGAACTTGCCATCCTCCCACCTCATTTCTGAGTACCTGGGATTACAGGCCAGGCCACCAGTCCCAGCACACCTGTATTTTCATAGCAGACTGACCTATTTGGGTCATTCCTGTCTCTTGGCTGGCATTGCTAGACTTATTTAGAGAAACTTGTCTATTTATGAAATCCTATTTATCTCTTTCTCACAAGCTGAAATTGAGGAAAAATTATTTCTATTTTTTCCTAGCAATGCTCACTTATATTTAAAGGGCCGTCTCAGAATTTTAAGTGGTCACTGTCTTAATCTTCCACTTTGAAACAAAGCACTCAGCCATGACTGACTCCCACTATAGATAGGAGAAATATTTATTGGTGTACAAGGTTTTCCTTCACATGTTGGCACAGATGCCTCATTTACTGAAGTGGTTATAATGATGAAAATAAAAGCTGAAGCATCAATTTACAAAGGGTAGAAGGAGGTGGGGAGCCACTGGGCTCAGTAGATTTATTGGTATTTGTCCCCTTGGGCAGTTTCCAGAAAGCTTTTTCATATTTATTCTTATCATATCCCAGAGGTAAAAACCTAAGACTTCTCTGCTCAGTGGGTCCTAATGACAGTCCAATTTTCTTTGATAATCAATGGAATGGACACAAGCACTACTTTATCCTTCAGATTTTTGGTATGCAACTATTAATATGTATTCTTAAATCTGATCCTCGCACCCGTTCAACAATTGTAGAGGGAGAAAGAAACCAGGTGTGCATTGTAATTGCAGGGATTGGATTCAAGGTCACCTGTCAGCATGGCAGCTCCAGGACAGCAGTCCAATCCCCATGTGATTCTAATCCACATCTGATTTTTTAATATTCTAAAAGTGTCGAAAAGGTGGAAATTGGACTTGAGGAAATATAGGTAATAACCTGTTGACCATTGTTTTTCTATGTTCTTGGTGTGTTAAGAAAAGTTCCACCACCAGCACTTCAAAAACTGGGACATAACATGGGTGCAGCCAATATTCATTACTTAGAAAATGAATGAAAGCTTTTCTTCCTTTTAAATTAAAATGCTGTTATTTGTAGTCCAAAAAGGCTTTTAAGTATAAAGCTGTTACTTCTGTTAATGTTTGTTTGTTTATTTGTTTAAAAACCCAGTTAATTATCTTAATGCTTATGTGTCTCTAATAGCAGAAAAGCACTGACAATAGTGCCGGGCATGGCATAATGTTGGGGAGGGATTCATTCTGTTGTACATAGTGTCACCATGAGTCAGACCAGACTTGATGGTACCTAACAATAACAATGAGAACAACAAGAGCCTACTACTATTTTAAAGGCATATTATTTGAATTTTAAGCTATCATTAGCATTACCTTATGTTTGTTTGTGCATGTGTGTATTTTACCATTTTATTATTCTTCACTCCCAATATCTTAGAATCTTTTAAAATTATATAATTTCTTTTGTAGGCTTGCTTGTTTCTAGAATCTCAGCCTAACATTTTAAAACTAAGGTCACTGGCCAAGAATCTTTCAGTTCATCCTTTTGTAAATATTCTGGCTTTAAATACTTGTTATTTAAGTAGCAGTCAATAAGAAAAAGAAGCAAATGTCAATTAGGTCAATTATCCCTTGGCCCAAACCCCCAAATTGATACACTGTTTAATTTTAATATTGGTTTTGGCTAATTATTTAAATCTTTAGCAAAAGTTTTGAAGAATAACAAAGCTGATGTTAAGTCTTTCTGTTTCTCTTTGTGTTTTTTCCCCTCATTTCAGAGGCATTTTCATGATTCATTCTCATGTCCTTTACTGCACCAGAAGTTGGATATGCTTTGCTGCTTAATACACCACCCACGTATGATAGTTATATTTCTACATAGCATGAAGAAAGAGTACTCCCTCTAAAGTCTACAATCACCCCGAAGTGAGAATTTCAGCATGAGTGAAACAGGAAACTGTAAACAAGCTTTGGCACAATCATTGTATCATTAGCCTGAGAAAGTTTCCTGCAAGAATGAGGTATTTGGGAGACTTTTACAATTCTGATTTTTCCATTCACTTAGTATTACTTCCTCACCTTAACGTCACCTTCTTCACTAGTTGACAAGCTTGATAATCCCAAGAAGGCACACAGTCAGTCTCTTTCACATGAGCTAATTTTAAATGTCTGCATGCACTTATCACTCACTACTTGATATTTTTCTTGTTTGTTTCTTTTGATTATTCTCATAGAATTTAAACTTCAGGGACTTTATCTATAATTTTAATTGCTGAATATCAGCATTTTTAAAAGTCAGGAATACACTGTATCTCATTAAATCTAAGATGACATCCATTGTAAAATGCGCCATCATTTTAGGCATTCAAGAAATTTAAAATGCCACCAATTAAACTATGAGGCAATTCTTTTTTGTCACTTTAAATTTTTAGTTTTATTTATTGAAGAGATTTATTTTAGGGCTACTTAGAAAGACCATGGATGTATCATATATCTTGTTACTTTTGTTGTTAGGTGCTGTTTAGTTGGGTTCAATTCATAGTGATTCCACGTACAACAGAATGAAACACTCCCGACACTGTGCCATGCCTGGCATTATTATCAGTTCTTCTCTGCTATTCATAGAGTTTTTGATGGCTGATTGTTTCAGGATTGTTTTGGGAGTGGGCTGCCAGGTCCTTCTCCCATATATATCTTACTAGACATTTAAAATGTCTAAGACATTCAGAATTTCTTACTAGACATTCAAAATGAAAAGATAAGCAAAATAGATTGGTTAGGCTATTCCTGGAAAAATTCCTCACTCAGAATCCGATTCTTCACTATTAGTTTTCAAGGAAACCCCCCTATTATATGTTATTTTCCATGCAATATCATCTTATGTGCCATCAAGAGTGCTGATAAAGCTGTACTCCTTTATTGTCTGAAAATTTCATTCCAGATGGTGACATTCATTTTTTAAGATTTGATGTTCATGAGCAGGTAGGTAATGTCTGGAAGAAAGCAATTTTAAAACTCACCCTCATTCCAGAGATGTCAAAGTATGAAAACTTGTACATTTTAAAATGGCAAAACCAGGGTAATGGCTAGTCAATAAATAAATGATTTTTGAATATGTGAATAAATGAATTTTGTCAAATCCCTCTATCCTTGGGCAAGCCAGTTCATTTGTGGAGCCTTATTTTTCTCATTTAGAAAATGAATATGTTGGACTAGAAACTCTCTAAGATCTCTTTTTGAAAAAAAGAAAATGTAGATGCTTTGTAATGGCTGAAGTTGTATAAACATAAGGCCATATAATTTTAGTAGACCATTATGACAATACTCTATCCACCCTGATCTTTTACAGTTAAAGTTTCTGGCTCAAACAAGAAGCCAGCCCAGCTGTTTTTTCAGATAACTGATAAAAGGTGCAAGAACTCAGCTCAGAAAATATAAGAGAAGTGAAGTGTGGGGATTCTTGCTGTACTTAGCTGGCCCATTTCTCTTTCCCTTGTTTACTTGGTTAGTATACAATGCACGTTGCCATCAAGGAAAGAAAAACTAAACAAGAAGACTTACAAAAAGGAAAAGATGTATCTGTAGCCTCTATATGGGCTAGTTACTAGGATGTGGAGAAGGGGATGACTTCTGAACTCTGCCAAGGTAAGAAAATACTTGGAGTCTCCAAGGAGAGACCAGCTGCTGGCTGTAGCCATGGGGGATGCTTTAGCCAATATGGGAACAGCGGCAGATCATCTAATGGGCAGAAGTTGAAAAATCTTGGTTGACAACCAGGATCTATCTCTACTCAGGCCCCAGCCCTAGATGTGGCTGAATCTGTACTAAGTATAGAATCTCTCCTTTATAAGCCCTCAAGCCAATGCCTAAAAATTTGGGGACCAGTGCCATGATCCACCAAGTGACTCATATATATGGATATGAGCTAAAAATCTCAATTGGCTTTGCCCAACATGTCTGCTACACCAATTGATCTCTGTGGCCTCAAAGTTGGTATATATATCTACTGTGTTCCAGAAGGCTTTATTCTCGGATACAGTGATTTTCTGCATACCCTTGAAAGGACTGTAGAATTAGGAAAATCATTTTATTTCTACTTTGTTTCCCATATATTCTTCCTTCATGTCAAATGTCTGATTGGGTTGTGATAAATTGCTTCCTGCCTGTTGCTTTCCCTTAGTTATGAGATCCTCCACAGAGAACTGAGTAAGAATAATGGAGCACATTAACTAAAATCAGCACAGTCCTTATTTTTTGTTTGTTTGCCTTTTTAACCAACTGGGAATAGATAAGTTGTTGGAGTTGTTGCTTCAGGAAACCTTCTGTTTTGGTAACATGACATAGAGGGAAGCTGCCTGAAACGTCTCTCAGATCCTTCATATTCTAGGCATGGTGCTAAGAAATCACCCTGGTGTGGGAAGCTTCTCTCCTAGGCATAGGTTGAATTTCTACTTCTGGGTCAGAATTGAAGATGGATTAGAAAGGAATCGATTTAAATGTTTAAAGACTGCTTCAGGAATGCTTATTCTATCCTATCAGTTCTGAATATATTACATGTACTAAAGATCGCTAAGGACCTTGCCATTTTTTTGTTAATATTATAGTCAAAGGTATTTAGTTATTGGTATTTCTGTAGACACTGAAAATAGCATGCAATTATATACAGAATATATTTTCTCCTTTGAAACTGCAAAGCCCCAGAGGTTCTGACTAATAGCCACCCTCATCCAGATACATTATTCATTGTAAACTAGCTTTCCAGAAGTTGAGAGTACAGGAAACTAATTACTTGTCACATTTTAAATCACGTGTATACTAACTCATACAATGAGCATTTCAAGCAACCTTTTGCTATAGATCAACTGTTTTGGGTTTATTTATTTTTGTGGTGCTGGGGATCGCATACAGGGCCTAGTGCCTGCTAAATGCATGCTCTTAGCTTTACTTCCAGTCTGGCTTTCTGTTTGCTGTTTGTTTGCTTGTTTTGTTTTTAATAGAAAACCCACTGAGACTTTTTTGGGGGTGGATAAAGCTTAAAAAAGAGGAAAAATAGAAGTTAGGGAAATTTGACAAAGAATTTAACACAATTTATTATTAGATGAATAGTAAGTAAAATAAGTAGAGTGGAAGATGAGTAAGAAATTTATTCACAGTTGTTAGGTGCCATCGAGTCATGTCTGACTCATAGTGACCCTCATGGGGTTTTCATGATGATTGTTTTCCGGATTGCCTTGGGAGTGGGTTGCCACGTCCTTCTCCCGTTTTTGTGGTGCTGGGAATCGAACTCCGGACATGCAGAGCGGCTCTCTACCAACTGACCTAAATCCCAGCCCTTATTCACAGTATCAACTGTTAAAATGCAAATCTTTATGCTTATGATTTTGCATAGATGCTAGGCATGAAATAGAAATGTTAAGAGGTGTGTATCCAGATTAAGGATATGAAAAACTCCCACTTATGAGTGGCAGAGAACCCTTGTGAGAGGTTGGAAGGAATGTTTTAGCTGAGTGGTCTGCCTCCTACGTATGGTAGCTTCCCAGAGGATAATATATGGAAATATATGTCCAGAGGGGCCCTTTAGAAGGTCACCCAGGGAAGTCTTCTATTAAGTTTGTTCTTGGTTATAAGTTTTAGGGAAAGATATTCCAAAACTAGTTTGAGGTTTAAATGCTCAAAGATCCTGAGAAATCTTACAATATTATCAAATGCAGAACAAATGTAAGGAAGGGTTTAAAAATCAACAGTGAAATAGATACAATTGTATAGAAACACCTATATTATGGGACTCCCCAGATTAAGCACCCCCATTAAGCTCACTACCCTGTATCAATTTATAGCATGTTGCATGAAATTAAAATTCTTCAAGATTCTGTATAAATTGTCCCTGCCTCACTCTCTGACATCAGTTCTTCCACTCTTTCAGTGCCCTGGCCTCTCTCTGTTTCCACTTTAGGAAAGGAGCAATAATGTGTCTGTTGCCTCATTGCCATAACTCACATAGTGTTTAATAAATATTTTTGTAAAACTTTGAATGAGTGATAAGTTTTATGTGTATATGATAAAAAACATATTTGCATGGATATATATATATGCATGTAGTTATTTTAATAGTGATGTTTACAGTTTTCAGAGTCTTTATATGCCTTTTTTCCTCTTAGATAGAACTCTGTCTTGTTTCCTAGTTTTCTGACACTCTCATATTCTTGATACTAAGTTACTAGGGTATTAGATTACTAGGATACTAGCAGTTGACAGAAGTAACTGATAAAGTCAGCTACTTAGGAGGCTGAGGCAGGAGGATTGCCAGTTTGAGGTCAGCCTGGGCTACATATGGAGACCCTGTCTCAAAAACAAACAAATAAGCAAAGAACTGATAAAATACATCAGTCACTCAACGTGACTTGGTACTGGCATCCCTCAAAAGAGATTAGTACATCAGTAGATGGGAAACATGTTTGCAGCTCTCAGAAAATAGGCGACAATGTCCCTGAGTTTGGTTGAGGAAGTTAGATGGCAAGTATTTTAACCATCTTTCCAGAGGCAAGGTGGCAACTTGTGCAATGCAAAATGCAGTGATTTAGCAGGACTAGATTCAATTAATGTGAGTTAAAGAAGCTGCATTTAGGGGGAAAGTGTGAGAATCTTCAATGACAGGCCCAGCCAGAGCCAAGAGTCAGTGTCCTGCCATTGGAAAGTCTGTGGACTCCTAAAGCTTCACTTGTTTGAAGCTGGAGATACCACTTCCCATCATGGCTCCCTTAATAAGCTCAGGACTGGCCTAACTAACCTCTGCAGGAAGAATAAGGAGCCCATTCTGATTATGCTTCTGCTGGGAATGGAAGTCACTTTCTAGGTGGATAAAAACAATATACACCCTGCCTCATCCTAGCTCCAGTTCCAGCACATATCATGAGCTGGGCTTGGCCACCCTTGTTAGCTCCCTTGCTCAGTTCTGAACTTTCCCTTTCTGATTTGTGATGTGACAAGTCATCAACAGAGCCTGGAGCAGTGGCCCATGCTTCTAATCCCAGCAAATTGAGAAGTGGAGACAGGAGGATCACAAGTTCAAGGCCAGAGGCAGCCTGTGTAATTTAGTACAGATCTTGTCTCAAAATTAAAAAAAAAAAAGAATTGGCTGGAGATGCAGCTCAGTGGTAGAGAACTTGCAAAGTATGTGTAAGGCCCTGGGCTCAGCCCCTAGTACCAAAAAAAAAAAAAAAAAAAAAAAAAAAAAATCCACAGAAAGTGTCTGTGTATATTTTATATAACTCTGAGGTTTAGATATACAATTAAATGGATATAATTGAAGGCACAGATCAGTGTTAGAAGAATGTCAGTGTATAACAGGCACTTATAAACTGCCTTTATTGAGAAGCATCAAGTTCTCACTTAGACTTACAGGTGTCCTATTCCACATGCCCACGAGGCATCTGGAGGTATCTAGTCCTTGTCCTAAACCTCCAGCCACCTTAGATCCTGAGAAGTGATGATTGATAAATATATCTTTTAAACAAGGGACTACAAATACCTCTCCAGCAGTAACAGTGAAAAGGACTTCCTGGGACCACCCTGCAGAACCAGAGCTAAGGTAATGGTCAACTCAATCATCACGCTCTGAGCAGGACTGCTTAATTATGCACACCTCTTGTCCCTGCCCCCAATTCTTTTTCTGTTTAAACTTAAAGCTCATGTGATCTCCCTGAAGAGGGACTTGGGATCACTGTACTTTTATTTGTTCCTCTTCCCAATGTGCACATGGATTAATCTCTGTTCTCTGCTTTTCACCATTACTCTTTAATTGGCATATTGGAGGACAAGTGGCTGACTCTAATTCCAGAACTGGAGACTTGTCCTAAACTCCAGTAACAAGTGAAGGGACTCACAGGCGGGTGGTGCACCCTGCTACCTCTTCTACCAAGTTGTACTATCCACAGTTGAGACTTATTAGGATGATTTCTGTAAAAAATGCTACTTAGGTCTCTCTGTAAGAATCTTGATGGACTAGTGCATAGAATTCATCCAACCATGGCTTCTAAATGTCCTATTAGACTTTTTTCTTTTATGTTGGAGTTTTACAATATTTAAAATAAACAACAACAAAAGACTAGCCAAGTTATGGCATTAGCCTAAATGTAAATTAAAATTCTAAGACAAGGGCTCGATTTAAAAAATACTACTCATAAAATAGCCACATTGAAGTTCTCAGTGTGGTTCTAAGACAATGGATGCTTCACAATACTTGTCTGGGAAAAAGGGCCAAAGAAGCAATTTCTGGAAGTAATGTTGGATTTGAATGTTATGCAATGTTAGCATTGTGCTAGAATGGAATATTAAGATGTCCTCTAAAACTACAAAGTAATATTTCTTAAAAGCAGTATTTGAACAATATATATGAGAAACAAACAGCAATTTTTTTTTAGCTGTTTTTCTTTAGGGCTGCAAGTGTAACATTTGAAATAGTAAAGTGATGTCCCTTCCTTTAATCATAACGTTTTGGGACCTTCTGCCTGATGAACCAGTGGGCTTCAGTGCTTCAAAGGAAGTTCAGAATCAGCTCTCTACTGTGCAAATGTATTTAAGGGTCTTTTCAAAGTGGGCTCTTGAGAAGCAAGGTTTGTTGAGAGAGAAAAGATTTCTGTATTTCCCAAATCCTAGAAGATCTAGGGTCTGAACTTCAAATCTTACTAATGGCCACAGGAAGAGAGTGCACAGGCTGTGATGTTCACTAGTGAAGACTGAGAGATCTCCGGGGAATAAGTGAAGAGGAAGAAAGAGAGGATATTATCTGATCTGTGAGTCCTTTCCTGCCCCCTTCAAGCCAAGCACAGGTGTGAGGCATTAAAAAACATTTAGGTATGAAAAGTGCATGACCAGCAGAGTAGAAGGCAACCTACAGAATAATAATAAAAAAATTTGCAAGTCATATATTTGCAAGTTCCTCTTATCTATCATTCAGTCTTCATGGAGATCATCTGTCAAGTTAGTGGTTTCTGATAAGCATCTGAAACTTTCCAGAGAATACAACAGAGAAGGCATATTAAGAATATGACCAATAGGAGGATAATACCAAGCATTTAAAGTACCACAAAGCCAAAGTCCTCACTTGCCATGGTTTGTTAACTCACCATCAAAAACAGTCCAAAATTGTTAAATGGAAAAGTTTCACAAATCATCAGTTCATTAAGTTTTAAATTTCACATCTGCCCAAGTAAGTGATGAAATCTCTTTCCATCCTGCCTGGGACTTTGAACCATCTCTTTCTCCAGTGTAACCAAACTATAATATACTATCTACTGGTTAGTCTCCCACTGCGACCATCAACACAGAAAGAACCCACTATCCGTCTGATCACCAATGAAGCAAGAACTGTCTCTTTGTGACCACGGAGACCACCAACACAGGTGTTTGCCCCTGGAAGGCAAAAGCGCCTGAGACTTTTCCTTTCTCCCATCTCCGCCAGTGTCCCAAGGGTGGCAGGATTCTGCGCCCCACACCCAAGGGTCCCGAGTGAATTGTGTTTAGTATCTGTGTGTGCAGAGCCACCCGTCTGAATCTCCAGGCCAGACCGGGAGGCACATGCTCCACATAGAATTGGTTATCAGATTGACTGTCATATCATGATTTTTTGCATCTATATTCATCAAAGACATTGGTTTACAGTATTCTTTTTTGTTATGATCTTATTAAGTTCTGGTAAAAGGGCAATCCTAGCTTCAAAGAAAAAGTTTGGAGATGTTCTTTCCCTTTCTAGTTGATTAACTAGTTTGAGGAGCATTTTTATTAGCTCTTCTTTAAAAGTCTGGTAAAAAAAAGAACTGGAGAGGTAGCTCAGTGGTAGACTACTACTTAGCATGCACAAGACCCTCAATTTGCTCCCTATCACTACAAAATAAATAAATAAATAAATAAATAAATAAATAAAACAAAAATAAATAAATATTCTTGTAAAATTCTTCAGTAAATCCATCAGTTCTTAATTTTTCTTTGTTCAGGGATTTTAATATTACTTCAATCTAATCTCTTGGTCTGTTTAGTTTTTAATATTCTCTTGGTTCAATTTTGGTAGCTCATATGATGAATATAGATGCAGTACTTGGGGGTACTAGGAAAGTGCCCTATCACTAAACTGTACTGCCAACCCCCTTTTTATTTTTTATTTTGAGACAAAGTCTTGCTAAATTGTGCAGGCTGCCTCTGGCCTTGAACTTGAAATTCTATTGCCTTGACCTTCAAAGTAGCCAGGATTATAGGCATGTACCACAGCACCCAGCTTATATCTTTTTTTTTTTTTTTTTTTTGAGACACAGTCTCACTATGTAGCCCAAGCTGGCTTGGAATTTGCTATGCAACCAAGACTATCCTTGAACTTGTGATACTCCTTCCTCAGAATCTCAGTTGCTTCGATTTTTTCAAAAGGCATATTTTTCAAAATGGTCCCTAATGATCCTATGAATTTCAGTGGTATCTGTTGATTTTATGAACATATATACATATGTGTGCAACATATATATGCACCATTTCTTGCAGTGCACATATATTTATCTCTTCTTGATGAATTGTTTCTTTTATCAATATGTGATGACCTTCTTTGTTTCTTCTAATTATTTTATCATATATGAGTGTAGTTACTCCTACTCACTTTTGGATTCTATTTGCTTAGAATATTATTTTTCATCCTTTCACTTTCTGTTTGTGTATATAAATGCTAGTAAGGTGGGCTTCTTGAAGGCAGTATATTGTTGGTTCTTCTTTTTTCATCCAATCAGCCAGTCTGCATCTTTTAATTGGATAATTAAGACCATTTACCTTGAAAGTTATTATAAAATATGCACTTATTCTTGTTATTTTGCTTTTATTCTGGTTGCTTGGGAGAACCTATGTTTCTTCTTCTGTTATTTACCTTAGAGATTTGATGGGTTACTGTGCTAATGTTTGGTTCACTGTACATGGTGGCACACATCTCTAATCTCAGTACTTGGGAGGCTGAGGTAGGAGGATTGCAAATTCAAGATCAGCCTGGCTATATAATGAAAGAAGAAAACATACAGCAATAACAACAGAAAAGGCAAAGCAAAGAAAGAAATAAAAGCCAAATAAGAGCAACAACAACCATAACACCACCAACAACAGAAAAGAAGGGGGCAGAAATGATATAAATTTTAAAAAAATTAAAGAAATGAGAAAAGAGAAAAAGGTAAAAGAAAAAAATTAAGATTAAAAATTAGAAACAGAAAAAACTGAGTAAGCAGGAGAAAGGTTAAAAAGTAAAGGAATAAAAACAAGGGAAAAAAGGAAAGAAAAAAGAACAAAAGAAAATATTAATAGAAGAAAAGAGAGAAACACACACATGTCTCACAAAAAATAGCAATAACAAAAAGTCTTAATAAAAAATAAAAATTTCTTCTTTGCTAAGGACATCTATTGTTCAGGCAAGAGTGGATGTTCATAGCCTATGCAGATCAGAGCATCTTTCATGTCTTATGCTGTGCACCCTGTATAAGCAGCTAGTGTCTGATATTTTTGATTCTATCTTGTGGAGAATCAGGCAAGTGCTAATCTGCCATCTTGGCCTGCCTGAGCTTAGGAAAGGATGATGCTTCTGGTCCTTCAGGAGTCTGTTTCAAGCTGAGAGGCTTCCAGTTGTTTCTATATACGACATTTGAAGGGAATGAGCTCACACAGGTGAGGACTGGATCTGGCTCAGAATTTCTCTGTTGGCATTGTACTTCCTCAAGGCCTACGGTAGCTAAATTGCACACTGGATTACCCCAACCTAAAGGTTCATATTTGCAAGATAAAATTCTGGAGACTGATTCCAAAATATTGTTCATAAAGTTAACACTACTGAATTGTATACCTTAAATGTTAAGATGTTAAATCGTATGTTGTGTGTATTTTAGTACAATTTTTTAAAGTCTCACAACACCAGCAAAACCAGATATAGTTCAGGTGAATGAAAGAAGTGGGACTTCCTCCTTATTTTCTTGAGTCTCCAAGTTTCCTTGAAGAAGCAGAACAGTGAGTAAGCCACCTTCCAGGTGACAGGTTGGAGAGATTGAGGAGGCTCTTCCTAGAGGAAAGGGTCAAAGTCAATTCCTTTTGCACTCAGTGAAGACCAACTTCAGTCACCAAGGAGGATTCAGTACAAAGATCTGGTCAGGGAAGAGGAAAGGAAACTGGCTCCACCACCCCTGGGCTTGTGTGGCAGATGCTGGGAAGATGACCAGTCTGGGTAAGATAATAGTTTCACAGAGGTTAGGGAGGGCCAGCAGCATAGCATAGGACCCACTTAGAGACTCAGACCCCAGAATATTTTCTTCCTCAGTAAGCACCTGGACACCATCTTCTTCTGATAGAGGAGACTCTCTGAATGACTGAAGAATTACCTGAAATAAATGAAGTCAAAACAAAATAGACTGTTAAAAATATGTGCTAGGCACCATGGCACAGGCCTGTAATCTCAGTGGCTGGGTAGGCTGAGGCAGGAAAGCAGGTTAAAGCCAGAGGTAGCTTGTACAACTTAGTGAGACCCTGTTTCAAAACAAGAAATTAAAAGGGGATGTGGGGTACAGCTCAGTGGTAGAGCATTTGCCTAGCATACATGAGGCCCTGTGTTCAACCCTCATTATTGCCAAAAAAAAAAAAAATTAAGCTACATTTATTTGGTAAATTTAATTCCCCTTTCTGTTTCTAAGCCATTGCAATGATAAGGGAACTCAGGTTAAGATGAGGATTTTCTTTTCTAGAAAGATAGAGAATGCTAAGCTCTTTTTTTTTTCTTTTACTCATTGAGAGAATTGTAGAAATGTTGATTTCTCCACAAAAAGAACAAAAGCCAAAACTAAAAACAAAAGTCTGGGTGCATTTATTAAATTTATTTAGTCTTTGCATTAGTTCCTGATGAGTAAATTCCAGTTCCAATACTAATTTTCACTTTCATGATTATTTGAGGGAAGGGCACTGCTCTATCCTCCCCAAACCCTATTTCTTTTTCCCCTAAGTGGACAGTTAAATTACATTTCTCAGCCTCCCCAATAGTTATGTGGGTCACATAACCACATTCTAGCCAATGAAAAGTGGATGGAAGTGATGCATGCTCCATCCTGACTTGGCGCCTAGATAGAACCTTCCAAACAGTTCACCTCAGTCCCTCCCTCAGCTGCTAATGAGACACTAATAGTCCAATGGATGACTCTTTTCAGAAAGAACCATGAGATGGGATATGCCTGGGTCCCTGAATGATTGTGTGAAGCAGAGCCCAATCTTCAGCAGTTAAGAATTGTGTCTGAGATTTTGCCCTAGGTGCAAGCTATTAAGTTAGGCTATTACTACTTCCTGGATCCTGGCAGAGGGAACAAGACTCCTGGGCCAGAGACAAAGGACTTTATTATTCATGACAAAAGCAGCCCTCAGAGCTTCAGGTTGGTTTCTATCTGTTCCCCTTGTCTCCTAAGTTCCATTCAGGCAACACAGGGCATATGAAAGATGTCAGCATATGCAGTGGGCTGCATTATAGGATAGGAACATTGAATTTGGAGAATTCACTGCTTTCATAGTGAGCAAGCTAATTTTGCCCTTGGGGAAGATATGATCTCATCTTTCAAGGCTGCTGACAGTAAGCATAACCTGAGAATGGCCCTGGTTGAGAGTAGTCAAGGGCTTGACATAGCAATCTAAAAGCTACAGTAATGCTCCAGGCCCATGAGTGACTGGGCAGGAAATAAACCTGTATTGGTTAAGCCACTGAGATCTTGAGTTGCTAAGGCAGTTATTCTCTCTTACCTGACACATCAGCTCACCTGGGAAGAACCTTCCTCGCTTATCCTAGAGATCTAAGTTATTCCTCCTTCTGCCTTCTTCTTTTGGCTTCAATTTCCCTATCTGTAGCTTCCAAGTGATGGAGTTTTAGACTAAAGAAACTATCAATTTTTCCCAAGGTAACTTTTCTCTCAAAAACTTTGCCCAGAATTCAAGTATCAAGTTTTCAATTTTATAAGATTCATGTTGATTTTTAAAGTTGGAAAGCACAGTTAGGTAGCAATCCTGACAAATTGGCAAAGATTTTTAAGGTATCCTAATTAATGAGTTTAAGGGCTGGGATTTAGCTCAGTTGGTAGAGCGCTGCACTGCACTCTCTGAGGCCCCGAGTTCAACTCCCAGCACCGCAAAAATGGGAGAAGGGCCTGGCAATCCACTCCCAAGGCAATCCCGAAACAGTCAGCCATTGAAAACCCTATGAGGGTCTCTATGAGTTGGATACCGACTCGATGGCACGGCACCTAATAACAACAACAACAACAATTAATGAGCTGGCTGGTGTTTAGCTCAGTTGGTAGAGTGCCGCTCTGCACTCTCTGAGGACTTGGGTTTGATCCCCAGCACTGCAAAAACAGGAGAAGGACATGGCAATCCACTCCAAAGCAATCCCAAATGCAACCAGCCATTTAAAATCCTGTGAGAGTGGCTGTAAGTTGGACCCAACTCCATGGAACCTAACAACAGCAACAAATTAATGAGCCGTTGATAAACATAACATATAAATATGATAGCTATGTTTTACTTGCAAGGAAAATTCAAGTGCTAAAATATTATTATAACAAGTGTTATGGAAAAGAACTAACAGTATGAGATTCTGAAATATCAAGGGCAAGCTAACAAGACCTCTGTGAGCTTCTATAATACATTCTTTTAATGTTTAATGCTGACCCAGGAAAATTATAAAAGAGACACTGTGAAAAGTGTCATGAGTTAAGTTATTACAAGGTCCTCATACTATATAAGCACTTTATCTCATGTCAAAAATATTTCATCTCATGTCTTTATTGAAATGATATTTAACATGTCCCACCACTAATATGTGACAAGTGTCTTCTGTGCTCAAAGTGACTAGCTGTCTTTCGTTTTATTGATGTTACTGACCTCAACCTGCAGGAGGAGCCATTTAAGTAGTTTTCTGGGAACAGAGATAGATCATAATACTCACCTGCCCTTTTTTTGATGGTGTTTCAGGGCAACAGAACCTGAAAACACACAAAAATTGGCCCACTAGGGGATTGAACACATAATTTTGACCTCATTAGCACCATTTTCTACTTTGAGCAACTCTGTCACAGATTCTAGGTGCCTGGCACTGTAATGAGTACCTTCTTAATCAATTTTCTGTTTTCATGGACTTCCATGAGCAGTGTGTGCTGACCATATATGGTGAATTATATTTCTTCTCAATTTAAGAATCTTAATTTATTCTTTCCTAGGACCCATCATTACAAGAGTCTATGTTTTATAAGAATAGGAATTTCCTCTTTAGATGTCTGAGTGATTTAGTTTATGACTAGCCAATGAACTTTGCTAACCAATACCTGGTGACTGTCCATAATAGTGTGTGCATAAATGCTGTTTCCTGAACTGAGTTGTTGTTGGTTTTCTTAGAGCTTTATGTTGTCTATTAAGCCATCCACCTACAGCCATTCCGCCCTGGTGTCTGATCTTGTCGGATCGTGGAAGCTAAGCAGGGTTAACCTGGTTAGTCCTTGGATAGGAGACTGCCTGGGAATACTGGGTGCCTCAGGCTTGGATGAAGGACTCAGTAGCCCACTCCCAAAACAATCAGCCATTGAAAACCCTATGAATAGCAGAGAAGCATTGACAATAGTGCCAGGCATGGCACAGTGTCAGGGAGTGTTTCATCTGTTGTACATAGGGTTGCTATGAGTCAGACCCGACTTGACTGCATGTAGCCACAATATTAAGCCTTCAACCACCATCTGGTATAATTAATGACTGTAAAAATTCCCTCTTAGAGCACCAAATTTATCTCATGGTGAACAATGCTAATGGACATTCCATGAAGTGAGTCAAGATTTTGAACATAAGGGTTTCACCACCAAAGGTTCTGTTTTCATCTGTTGGAGATGAGCTAGGGCAGTGGACCTCAACTTTAGTGTGCATTAGGAGACCTTGAAAGACTGATCAAAGCATGAATTGCTGGGTCCTATCACCAGTATGCATTTTTAACAAGTGCCCAGATAATGTTGGTAGTCGTGGTCTGAGGGACCATCTTTTGGTAATCACTGAGTTAGAGAGCTGGCACTTTTTGAGAAGCTCTGAGTTGTTTCCGATTCAGGCCAAGGCTGAGAACCATTGCATTCAAAGCTTTAGAAAGTACTGTCTTCAAGAAATGTGGGTGTGGTTCTTTCAGGATCTCAAAAATTAATTTAAATGTGATTCATTTTTAAATATAAGGATACATAAGACACTCACACTTTTACTCCCTGCCTCACCACAAAATTAAAATTAAAAAAATCCTGTGCTCCCAGAGAGATCTACCTCACAGAAAATGACATTCCTAGAACCTAGTTCTTGCTGAATTACAAAGATGAAGACATTGTGGTAACAGAGTGAAGGAGGCAGAGAACAGAAAATGTGAATGTCAGATTCACCAGGAGGCTAGTGTATCCAAGCTAGCTGTTTGAATTCTGAGATTTGTAAATGTCAGTTCATCAGAGATAATTATGGTACTTTGTATTTCCATTTGAGTGGGAAAATCTGCTGTGTAGACTAACATATCTCAAAAATTCAGCCTTTCAATGGGTTTCATTTCGTTTCAAGAGGAATATTCAAAACCTCTTCATTTGTATTCACTTTTTGAATTTGGGCATCATCTGGCAGTGCCTTCCATTCTGTAGTGAGCCAGCAAATTCAGTTCATGATGCCAAGGCCACCAGTGTCTGTGAAACTTGCTTCTGCTTCCTCTGGAAGATTTCCATTCAGGCTTCAATTCTGTTCCACCTGGAGAACCAGCCTCTGATTCCCGAGCTGATGCCCCTCAGGTAGTGATAGCATGTGGAGGTATAAGGGGGATAGACACCTCTGCTGTGTAGTTCCCAAGACATCGCCCGAAGCCTTTCAGTGTTTCAGGCCAGCAGTACATTTCTTACTCCTACATTTTTATTTTCTCAATTGCAGAGATATCTTGAATATATCTTTTCTCTCTACTCTTCCTCTACTCCTTTTAAAAAGTCTCAGCTGGATTTCTTCTACTTAAATCATACTTTTCCCTTCTCTTATAGAAAAATTCAAAACTGAGGGCATTCTTGTTTTTCATTTCCCCCTTTTGCTGGCCTACATCTTTGTTTTTTGCGTATACTTTTTTAGAACTTTCTTTGTGGGGGTCTCCCATTTTAAGAGAGATGAGCCCTTAAGCTTTGGATTCACTAAAAGTATCAAATGTTCAAACAAACCTCATCCATCTTCACCTTTTTGAATTTGCTAATATGACTTGGGACACATTTTTCTGTCCAAAAAACATTGAACATAGGCCTACATTTGATTTATTGTATTGCTCAGCTCCCTTTTATCTTGCCTTATCTTGATTGTCTTCCCTAAGAGTCTTAACTCCATATATTTTTTTGGCATGCCTCCACAGTGCATGGCTAATGCTCATATTGCACACTTAAAATTTGTGCTACTTCAATATTTCTTTGAGCATTTTAGTCTACTCTTGGTTTTCCTCTCTCAAATATGTCCAAATACTGTTTAGCAACCTTAAGGAAGACTATTTACTCTTGATTCCTATGGAAAGTAAGAAGTGGGTTATTTCAGGAGATTGTTTGAAACCACATCTCTTTCACTGTCTCAAAATACTGGGCTCCAACCATCCTTTCTTTGGTACACCAGTGATCTCTAACTTTTCGGCACCTGGGACCAGTTTCATGGAGGACAATTTTTCCATGGATGTTGATGGAGGGGACAGGATGATTCAAGTGTATTACATTTATTGGATAAATATAGATGAAGCTTTGTTTGCTCATCTGATACATTGGTACTGGTCTTCAGTCCAGGAGTTGGGAACCCCTGATGTACACTTTGCACATCTCTATCTTTTCCAACACCTGGATGAGCTCTTTTTCCATTTTATATATCCTACTCTTGTCCTTGGAGAAGGATGTGGCAACCCACACCTGAAACAATCAGCCATTGAAAACCCTATGAGGATTAGTATGCATCAGACACAACTTGACAGCATCTAATAACAATTCTTGTCTTTCAAATTGTGTTTTCCCTTTTGTATTTCTTTAGTTTGCCCTTTATTCTTCTAAGAACATATTTCTCATTCTTCAGTCTAAACCTGTTTTCTTTGATTTTGTTTCATTGTTAGGCTCTTTCTGTTCTGTTAGAAATCAGTCTAGTGATTTGAAATTTGTTTGTGGTGTCTGTGATAAGAGAATGCCCATATATTCTTATGTTGTCAAGTTTTTAAAAAATCAAGATTAGATAGTAAATTTTATCTACATCTTCCCTTTCTGAAAATCCTCATTGCTTGTTGTTTTATGTTTTCTTCTATTATTTCTGAAGTTAGTCCCAATTTACTCCATCTTGTATCTTCTTTTCCTTATTAGCTCCTTTTGCTATTTTTAAATGACCTTTCATTTCTTTCTGTCTCTTTTATTATAGTATTACATTGTTCTTCTTCTCCATTTTTAGTAGAGGATTTTAGTTTCTTATAATCTATTTCCATGATGATTTATTAATTGGGCCTGGTTCAGTTAGAAACATATTTCTTTATGTACAATTTTCCTCTTTATGGAATTTTCCTCAGGTTTTTGTTACTAAATTTTGGGTTAATAGAATTACGGTCATAGTTTATCATCTGTACTACCTTAAGGGTTTGAAATTACCTGAGAATTGTTTGGGTTTTGTGTGTGTGTGTGTGTGTGTGTGTGTGTGTGTGTGTGTGTGTGTGAATGGTTCATATGTATTTGAAAGAATGTGATGCATAATTTGTAAGGTGCACTATTATATGTTTTATGTTTTGAGGAATTCTTCATTTTTTTAGGTATGGAGAAAGATGTGTTAAGGATTTTTCCATTCATATTATAGATGTGTTAACTTTCCTTCTGAGATCCTGATTTCAATTCTTTTGCATAGGTACCCAAAAGGAGGATCATATGGTTGTTCTATTTTTAACTTTTGAGGACTCTCCATGCATTTGCCATAGCTGCTGTGCTGGTTTACATTCCAGCCAACAGTATATACGGGTTCCAGTTTCCCTACAACCTTGCCAACACTTATCTGTTTTTTGTAGTAGCTATCCTAGCAGGTGTGAAGTGATACCTCATTATAGTTTTATTTGCATTTTATATAATGCTTTTTATATGTTACTGAACTTATATGTTACTGAATTTGGTAATATTTTGTTGAGGGTTTTTGCATCTATGTTAATAACGGTACATTGGCCTATAGTTTTCTTGTGATGTATTTATCTAGTTTTGTTATTTAGGTAATATTGACCTCATAGAACTAGCTGGGAAGTATTCTTTCCTGTTTTTTTGGAAGAGTTTGTGAAGAATTAGTGTTAATTCTTCTTTTGTTCTTAGGTAAAATTCACCATCGAATGCATTTGGTATCTGACTTGTGTGTGTTTGTAGGTGGTAAGGTTTTTATTTTTCCTTTTAATCACTAATCAAATTATTTTACTTGTGATATGCTTATTCAGATTTTCTTTTCTTCTTGAATCTGTATTAATAGTTTGTGTGTTCCTAAGTGTTTATCCACCTCATCAAGGTCGTCTAATTTGTTGGCATGTAGATTTGGTCCTCTGTATCCATTGCTTCTGTCTGATCTGTGGATTCAATCAACTGTGGATTGAATATATTTTCAAAAATGCATCTATATGAATGGGTACAATAATTTTTCTTGTCATTATTCACTAAACAATACAGTGAAACAACTATTTACATGCATTTACTTTGTATTAGATATTATAGGTAGTCTAGAAATGATTTGAAGTATACAGGAGGATGTGCATAGATTGTAGGCAAATTCAACAACATTCTATGTCAGAGACTTGAGGATCACGGATTTTGATATTTACAGGAGTTGGTGATAGGAAAGTGTGTTATACAATCATTATTCCAACAAATTTCAGCTCTCCTCACATCTTTGTCACCATCACTGTGAAAATTCACATCTCCTTTCATGAAAGTATTACCTCACTCTGATTTGTTTGAGTATTAAACAGAGCCCAATGATATACATTGTTTTATTTTCAGACCTATTAATGTTTGTATTATTAAAATGAGTCCATAGAACATTTTACTAACAGTAATTTGTATTTCCTTCTCAATTTGCTGATGTCAAAGATAGATTTTGAAAGTTTTTGGCAAGTGGCCTTTCTGAGTGAGTCTCAGGATTGGATCTCTAACATGTTTAAAAAACAACCCTGCCTATCTATACTAGAGGATAAAGCTTAGTGTCTAGAGTAGTATAATAATGATGCTCACCCTTCATCCATTATGACAAGTCTTTTAAAAAGTTACCTCAGGGGGAGAGGATAATCTCAATGTAAACAGTGCAAACTCATGAGTACATGGGAAAAGTAGGGAAACATAACCCAAATATGCATATGAGTTTTACTACATATTAGTTAAAAGCGTTCATAAACCTTGTAAGTTGATAAAAGTGTAACCAAATGTGATGTAACAGTTGCATAATGGAAAAAGTCAATGCTGTATTACTCTGTACCCCTCCCTCATTTACCAATAAAGGGAGGGGAAAAAAAGGTTACCTCAATCCTCATAACAACCCTATTGGGCAGGCTCTATTTTCATTCTCATTTAAAAATGAGTGGAATAAGCCAGAGAATGATTAAGTTAAACAATTTGCCAGAGTGGTACCATGATTAAACAGTGGAGCCATAGAAATTGAACTCTGGAAGTCTAATTCTCAAACATATACTTTTTTGTTGGTTTTTTTCTTTTGAGAAAAGATCTTTCTGTGTAGCCCAGGCTAGTTTTGAACTCATGATCTTTGATCCTCAGCTTCCCAAGTGCTGGAATCACAGGTGTGCACCACTATGACTAGTTTCAAATGCAGGCTCTTAAGATATGCTATGATGCAGAGGGGGAAGGATTTTATCAAGGAGTAATTTAGTCTTCTCTAGTGTTTTCCTCTGTGGGCTTTTTTTTTTTTATAATCTTGTAATCAAAAAGACCTAAAAGAGGGACAGGCACCATGTGATATTTTGTCAAATGTACAGTTTTACAGAGACTGTGTTAGGTATGTAGAGGAATCATTTCATTTATATGTCAACTAATGTCTGTTCAATCCACAATCTAGGTTTTCTAAATCTTCACACACTCTTTAAACAATTATAAATGAAGACTTTTCAGTGTGCCACTTAAAATTTCCAAATATGTAAACATAGATTGTATTCTTAGTACTATTCTAAGTTTATCACAGCCAAGTGCCATGGAGATTTTTTAAAATGTGCATGAAACAATATAATTATTATAATTTTTCTTTATACTTATAAAAATCAGTTTTTAAAGTATTAATATGATGGCTCAAAATTTAGCTGATGTTTTTACTCTTACAGAGAACTAAAACATGCAAAGCAGAGACATCTTCAGTTTCACTTTCACTTCTCGCCCATTTGAACTCTTGTCAAAGTACAATTTTCACCATTTATACTTTCTTAGTTCAGTTTTAAAGAAGGAATAAGTTTTTCCCTCTGATTTACTTCACATTATTATAAATCATGTAGATACCTCCAAAGTGAATCAAAATGTTATACTTTTTATAGTGTCTTTTGGAGGTAGACAATAGTACCTGAGTTTAAGGAACAATTTGAGAGTAAATTCAATTTACCAACATACTATTATGCAAGGTAAAGAAGTACCACTTATCCAAGTAATTAAAAACATAATTATGCTAGTATTTCAGGCTTAAAACTAATGTCTTTTCTCCCTACACCTTTGCTAGTATTTTTTAATAAGTGCCACTGGAATATTATTATTCCCTTTATGGATGCAGGGAGTGCAATTATCAGAATGGTGGAAGTTTCTGTGCCCATTTAGACAGCTGTTCCTTTTCAGCAGTTTATGTGGTTACATAAACCAGGACCCTGCAACATGAGTCAGAAACTGATTCCAAATGGTATTACTAAAGACATTGTTCAAGACCTCCTATGAGTCTACTAATGGATTTTATGGGCTGTTATCCAGAACCAAGAAAACTCCAAGCATCCCAAACTGCAAAAACTATCAAAAATTCCAATCAAGTATTTGATTGAAAAATCAATATAGATAAGGATATAGATGTTGAAATATTTGATGTAGATCAAGATTTCCCAACCCTGGCACTCTGGGTACTTTGGATAGGATAACTCTGTTGTGGAGGGTTGTTGTGTGTGCTGCTCATTGTATTTAGCAGCATTCCAGGCCTGCACCTGTTGGATACCAGCAGTAACCTTACCCCAGTTATTACAGCCAAAAATGTCTCTTGTTGTTGTTGTTAGGTGCTATCAAGTCCAGTCTGACTCATAGTGACCCACATAGGGTTTTCAATGGCTGATTGTTTTAGGATTGCCTTGGGAGTGGATTGCCCATCCTTCTCCCATTTTTGTGATGCTGGGAATTGAACCTGGGACCTCAGAGATTGCAGAGCGGCGCTCTACAAACTGAGCTAAATCCCAGCCCAGAAATGTCTCTAGATGTTGCCAAACTGTGAGAACAAAATCTCTTTGGTTGAAAACCACTGATAAACTTGTCATAAGGTAATGTATACTGCTGTTTAGAGAATCAGACCAAAGTAGAAATTTTTTTAAAAGCTTATCTTTCCTCGGTATTGCTGATGGAAAGCTGGGCTACAGAAGCCTGCTTTACAAAGCAAACCTGAGGTCATTAAAAAGGTGAGAATGGCTCCAGGTATAGTAGAGCTGAGGTCCCCAACTCCTGGGCCACAGTAGTACTGGCGGGAGCGGTAGACGAGGGAGCAAAGCTTCATCTGTATTTACACAATAATGTAACATGCTTGAATCATCTGTAGGCGCCCTCCCCAACCCATCCATGGAGAAATTGTCTTCCACAAAACCAGATCCTGGTGCCAACAAGATTGAGGATGACAGTAGTAAAGGACTGGCTGTCCTGAGATTTCCACTCGTGCTGTTCCTTGTTGTTTGGGATAGACAGGGACTGCTGACTCTTAGTGAGTGATTCCAAGGAACTGCATGTATAAAATTTCATATTAAACGTTCACATTGGTAATGTGAGGAGAGTGTACTTCTAGGGATCAACAATTCGCCTAAACATTCTGCCATGTTTGGGTCTTTAGGTTGAAAGACATAACGTATAAGACATCTCAGTTCACCCCAACAGGCAAAATGTTTAGTGGCATTTTTTCGGAAGGATGTGGCATATTGTCTCCACTCACCTTTAATTTATAGTGCTCTTGCCTGGTTTTCCATGTATTTTCACTGGTATTTTAATAAATACAATTTTATTCAAAGGGTTTAGTGAGTTATTTTAATGTGAGGTTATTTCCTGTTGCATGAAGATACTCGTGTCACATTGTACTGTTATAATATGTTAAAATTGTGAAAGCATCATATAAGTTTCATTGATAACTTTACAGTAACCTTTATCTGGCTTCTAAGTAGATTTCAATGTTTTCAACTTAATGGGTCCATGGCAAATGCAGTTTTCTTACTTTTAAAGAATATGAGAACTGGCATCAGAGTTACTCATAAAAAGAACATTTAGACAATTTCATTTTCTGAGATAGACAGTGGTATTTTATATGCCATCACTACAGGGAAAATGCTGACAATAATTTTGCAATGAAGGAAACTTTCTGTAATTTGTTTCATTGTGTGAGAAAGATAATTCAATTTACCAAAAAAAGTAACACTTGGTACTCAATTGATTTTGTTTCTGCTTTATTGCTACAGCCATGGGAAACATATTCTGCATGAGAATGATATGAAAATCGTACATTCCTTGTTTCTTCTATTGCATTTGATCCCTTTTTTAATCTTGTCTTTCCTTTTTAACTTTATTTATTCTCTCTTTTATATATACTATGTTTGTCTCTCTTAATCGTGACTTATAATCATTTAAAACTATAGTGAAATATCACTAAACATCCATTAAAAAAGCTTAATTAATGAGTAAGTTAAATTAAAAGCCCTTAATAATACCAAATGCTGTGAGCATCCAAAGCAATGAAAAACTCTCATCCATGACTGATGGAAATACTGGGAAAACAGTTTGGCAGTTTCTTATAGAGTGAAATATTATTCACTGTATGACTCAGCAATCTCATTCTCATTTATCCAAAAGAACTATAAGTGGGTGTTCACACAAACTCTCTACATGGATGCTTATGGCAGCTTAATATATAAATGCTCAAACTGGAAATGACCCAAATATCCTTTAACTGGTGAATGATAAACAAACTCTGGCACATCCATAAAAAGGAACATGACTCAGCATCTTTTTTAAAAAAGCACTGAACTATTGAAACCAAACAAGAATGTATATCAAATGCAACATGCTAAGTTAAAACACCATATATTCAATAGGCTACATGCTGTACAATTCCAAATATAGGTCAGAGGGAAAAGCAGAACAGCAGAACTGCTGTGACATCAAATAGATCAGTGGTTGCCAGAGACTGGGACTATTATGGTATTGATGGAAAAAGGATATCATGAGAAATCATTTTTGGGTGATGAAACTGTTACATACTTCAATTGTGGTGATAGTTATTATATGACTATGCATATCTCGCAATGCAGAACTCTGCAAAAAACTATATATTTTACTATATTCAGAATGCATTACAATCATGTGCATCTATTCATCTATTTTCTACTTCTATCTATATTTTGCTAAAATGTCTGTTAAAATCTTTCGCCTGTTTTTTAAATGAGTTGTTACATTTCTTATTGCTGAGTTTGTAGACTTCTTCCTAAAACATGTCTCTTGTTAGTAATGAGAATTGTAAATATTTTCTGTCTGTGACTTTTCATTTCATTTTCTTAAAACTGCCTTTCATAGACTAAAATAGTTTAATTTTGGTGAAATCTATTTCATCAGCTTTTTTTAAAAAGTGGCTTATGCTTTTGGTTTTATATCTAAGACAACTTTGCTGTCTTACTACAGCTTTATATTAAGCCTTGAAATGATGAAATGTAGATCCTTCAACTTTGTTATTCTTTTTAAAAATTGTTTAGCACCAGGTACAGAGGTGCATGCCTGTGATCCCAGCAACCTGGAAGGTGGCGGCAGGAAGATCACAGGTTCGAGGACAGCAGCAGCCTGCACAATTTAACAAGACACTGAGGTGCAGTTCAGTGGTAAAGACATGCAAACATTGTGTGTGAGATCCTGGGTTCAGCCTCTCATTACCAACAACAACAACAACAACAACAACAACAACAACAACAACAAAATGGTTTGGCTATTTTGCTCCATTTGCCTTTCTATATAACTTTTAGAATAAGCTTGCCAGTATCTGGGATTTAGCTCAGTGGGTAGAGTGCTGCGCTGTAGTCTCTAAGGTCCCAAGTTCAATTCCCAGCACCACCAAATGGGAGAAGGGCCTGGCAATCCACTCCCAAGGCAATCCTGAAACAGTCAGCCATTGAAAACCCTATGAGGGTCGCTATGATTCGCATACCGACTTGAAGGCACCTAACAACAACAATAAGCACTATATAAGATACTTTTGCCTACAGCGGTAGCCCTGTGGCACCCGATCCTGTGAGATCTTGGAAGCTAAGCAGGGTCGGGCCTGGTTAGTACCTGGATGGGAGACCGCCTGGGAACGCCAGAAGTTGTAGGCTTGGGAGAAGGACCTGGCAACCCCCTCCCAAAAATCAATCTGCCATTGAAAACCCTATGAACAGCAGAGAAGCACTGACAATAGTGTTTCCCCTGTTAAACAGAGGGTCGCTATGAGTCGGATACCGACTCGACGGCACCTAACAACAACAACAACAACAAGATACTTTTAGAATAAGCTTGGCAGTATCTATACAAAATGCTGCTGTGATTTTGTGATTACCATATTCTATACATCAATTTTTTAAGAATTAGTCACTCAACAATATTGATAAATACAACCTATTGACAAAGTAGGGGGCTGGGATTTAGTTCAGTTGGTAGAGCTCTGCTCAGCAGTCTCTAAGGTCCCAGGTTCGATTCCCAGCATCACAAAAATGGGAGAAGGATGTGGCAATCCACTCTCGTGGCAATCCACTCCCAAGGGAATCTGAAACAATCAGCCATTGAAAGCCCTATGAGGGTTCCTATGAGTCAGTCAGACATGACTTGAGAGCACACAACAGCAACAACAACAACACGACAAAGTATATTTCCATTTGTTTAGGCCTTTTTTATTTCTTTCATCAGTGTTTAGTATTTTTTCAGCATGCTTATCCTGTATATATCTTGTTACATTTATGTGTATTTTTTAGATATATTTTTGGTGCTATTTTATTTATTTTTATCCTTTTAAATTTATTGATTTATTTATTTGAAGAAAAAAGTAAGAATTTTAATTAACGTGTAATAAAAATCATATGCAATCACGGGTTATAGTCTCACGATTTTTTCCCATTCCCCTATTTTTCCCATGTATTCAAATCATTGCATCATATATTTTGAGAGTTTCCTCTCCCCCACAATCTCTTTCTCTACTTCATCATCCTGTCCCCCTTTCTTTCTATTCTGCTTATATTTTCTCTTCTTAGACAAGTATGATTCTTCATTTTTATATATCTACATACATATAGGTTTTTTTCTTCCTTTAAGTTAGATTTAGCTCCTACATATAAGAACATATTGTATTTCTCTTTTAGGGACTGGTTTAGTTCGCTTTAGATGATGTTCTCCAGTTCCATCCATTTTGCTACAAATGACATAATTTCATTCTTCTTTATAATGGAGTAGTATTCCATTGTGTACATATACCACAATCTTTTAATCCACTCTTCTGCTGATGGACATCATGGCTGATTCTATACCTGTGCAGTTGTGAAGAGTGCTGCATTAAATATGGAAGTGCAGGTATCCCTGTGGTATGATGACTTATCTTCCTTTGCATATATTCCCAGGAGTGGTATAGCTGAGTCATATGGAAGCTCTATTCTTAGTTTTTTAAGGTACCTCCATATTGATTTCCAAAGTGGCTGAACTAATTTACAGTACCACCAGCAGTGTAAAAGGGCTCCTTTTTCTCTGCATCCTCACCAAAATTTGTTATTATTTATTTTGTTAATCTTGACCATTCTTATTGGAGTGAGATGAAAAGTCAGTGTTGTTTTGATTTGCATTTCCCTAATGGCTAGGTATATTTAGCATTTTTTCATGGGTTTTTTTGCCACTCATACTTTTTCATTTGAGAACTTTCTATTCAGTTCCATAGCCTACTTATTTATTGTCTTGGTGTTTGATTTCTTAATTTCTCTGTATATTCCAGAAACTCGTCCCCTGTCCAATATGTAGGATGTAAAGCTTTTCTGTGGGCTCTCCCTTTACTCTGTTGATTGTTTCATTTGCTATACAGTAGCTTTTAAGTTTCATGTCTATTCTTGGTACAGTTTCATGGACAATTGGATTCTTGTTTAGGAAATACTTGCCTATGCTTATGTGTTGGAGCATATTCCCTATCTTCTGGTCTAGTAGTTTAAGGTTCCTGTTTTTATTTTGAAGTCTCTGGTCCATTTTGAGTTGACCCTTGTACAGATTGAGAGATATGGGTGTATGTTCAGTCTTCTGCACATGCCAGCACCGTTTTTTGAAGAGGCTATCTTTTCTCCAATGAATGTTGTTACCCCCTTTGTCAAAAATCAGGAAGCTGTAGTTGTATGGGTGTATCTTTGGGTCGTCAATTCTGTTCCATTGATTTTAAAGCCTTTTTATGCCAGAACCATGCTGTTTTTACCACTATGGCCCTGTAGTATAGTTTGAAGTCAGGTGTCATGATACCTTCTGCACTGTTTTTGCTGTTTGCGATTGTTTGGGCTATACACAGTCTTTGGTGATTCCATACAAATTTTAGGATAATTTTTACTATTTCTGCAAAGTCTGTGATTGGAATTTTGATGGGGATTGCATTACATATGTAAATCACTTTTGGTAGTACAGCCATTTTCACAATATTAATTATCCCAATCATGAACAAGGAAGGTTCTTCCATGTTCTGGTATCTGCTGCTATTCTTTCTTTAATGTTTTGAGATTTTCTTTGTAGAGGTCTTTAGAGTCTTTGGTTAGATTGATTCCTAAATATTTAACTTTTTGGTGTGTTATTTTGAATGGGATTCTTGTCTTGATTTCCTTCTCTTCTTGTTCACTATTGGTGTAAAGGAAGGCTACTAGTTTTTGAGTGTTAATTTTGTATCATACTACAGTGCTGAAGAGCTAATTATCTCTAAGAGTTTTCTAGAAGAATTTCTGGGGTCTTTTAGATAGAGGATCAGTTCATCTCTAAATAAGGATAATTTGACATCTTCTTTCCCTATCTATATTCCCTTAATTTCTTTCTCTTTCTAGATGGCTCTGGCTGGGACTTCAATCACAATATTGAATAAGAGAGGAAAGAGTGGACATCCTTGTTTTATTTCTGGTCTTGGAATGGTTTTAATTTCTCCTCATTTAATATGATGTTGGCTTTTGTTGTTATTGTTTTTGTTGTTATAATAAATGGCCTTTATGATGTTGAGATAAGTTCCTACTACGCCAATTTCCTCAGGACTTTTATTATGAAAGGATGTTGCACTTTGTCAAAGACCTTTGCAGCATCAGTTGAGATGATCATGTGATTTCTGTCTGCAAGCCTCTTGATATGTTGAATTACATTAATTGATTTTCATATGTTGAACCAGCCTTGAATCTGTGGAATGAAGCCCACCAGATCATGGTGTATGATCATTTTTATGTGTTGCTGAATTCGGTTTGCCAGAATTTTATGAAGGATATTTGCATCAATGTCCATCAGGGAAATTGGGCTATAGTTCTCTTTCATTGAAGAGTCCTTATCCAGTTTTGGTATCAGGGTGATACTGGCTTTGTAGAATGAGTTTGGAGGTTTCCATTCCTTTTTCATTTTAAGAAATAATTTGAGGGGAATAGGTATTAATCCTTCTTTGAATGCATAATAGAATTCAGCTGTGAACCCGTCAGGTTGTTGGGAGGTCTTTTATTACTGTCTTTAATTTTGTGAATGTAATGGATCTGTTTAGTTTGCATATGTCCTCTGGGCTTAGTTTTGATAGTTCATAGGTATTAAGGAATTTATCCATTTCTTCTGTATCTTCTCTTTTTGGGCGAGTACAATTTCTCAAAGTAGTCTTTGATGATCTTCTGGATTTCATTGGTATATTATCATTATATCCTCTTTTTCTTCCCTGATGTTTAAAATTTGAGCCTTTCTATTTTTCTTTTGGTGAATCTTGCTAAAGGACGGTCAACTTTGTTGACCTTTTTCAAAGAACCAGCTCTTGGTTTTCTTAATTCTTTATGTTGTCCTTTTCATTTCTACTTTGCTAATTTATGCCTTGATCTTGATCATTTCTTTCTGTGTACCCTTTTGGGGTTGGCTTGTTGTTAGTCTTCTAGTGCCTTAAGGTGTATCATTAAGTTATTTAATTGGACCTTCCTAACTTATTGATGAAGGCACTCATGGCTATAAACTGCCCTCTTAGACCTGCCTTTGCCATATCACGTAAATTTTGGTGGGATGTGTTTTCATTCTCATCTGATAACAAAAATTTTTAAGTTTCCTCTATGATTTCTTCAATGACTCATTGATCATTCAGAAGTGTGTTATTTAGTCTCCATGTATCTGTAACATTTCTGAAAATTTTCTTGCTTTTGAGTTCTAGTTTTATTCCATTGTGATCTGACATGGTACAGGGGATAATTTCAATTTTTTTGTATTTGTTGAGGCCATTTTTGTGGGCTAAAATGTGATTTTAGAAGTTCCAAGTGATTTTGAGAAGAATGTGTATTATATTTCTGATGGATGGAATATTCTGTGGACCTGTGTGAGGTCCAGTTTGTCTATGGTGCTGTTAATGTCCATTGTTTCTCTGCTTTTTTGTTTTGATGACCTGTTTCTTGAAGAAAGTTGGGTATTGAACTCTCCTGTAATTATTGTGTGTGGCATGATGTGTTTATCTCTAATAAAATTTGTTTTGTGAAGCTAGATGCACTTATATTTGGTAAATAAACATTAAGTATAAAATTGATTTCCTGGTTGACTGTTCTTTTTACTAATATGTACTGGCCATCTTTGTCTCCTCTAATTAGTTTGAGATTGAAGTCTAAATTGTCAGAAATTAGTATTGCTATTCCTGCTCTCTATTTTTGGCTCACACATGCTAGGTATATTGTTTTCTAGCCTTTAATTTTCAGGCTTTTATGTTCTTTGTGGATGAGGTGAGTCTCTTGCATCTCACAAATTGAGGGTTTTGATTTTTTAAGCTAGTTGGCCAGTGGGTACCTCTTGAATGGTGAGTTGAGACCATATACATTCAGGGCAATTATTGAGAGGACCATATTATTCTGTATCACTTTGGTGTTTGTTTCTATTTTTCATTCATATTTAGCTTGTATTCATGAGTTCCTCTCATATGTATTATTTATTCTTCTGATCTTACATTCTATTCTCATATGTGTTGTTTCATTAAGGATCTTCTATAATGCTGGCGAGGTATTCACAAATCACTGAAACTTGTCGATATCATGAAATGTTTTGAACTTTCTATGTTAAAAGATAACTTTGCTGGATAAAGTAATGTTGGTTGACAGTTATTCTTCTTCAGGACTTGAATGATGTCTGATCATGCTTTCCTTGACTTTAAAGTTGTTATTGAGCTGTCAGCTGTTATTCTGATGGGCTTTCCTTTGTGAGTTGCTCTTTCGCTCTTGTAGCCTTTAAAATTGCTTCTTTGCCTCTAGATTTAGCATTACAATTATAATGTGTTATGGAGAGGATCTGTTCTAGTCTACAGTATTTGGAGTTCTAGATGCTTCTGTTTTATAGGTATCTGTTTTTCCCCTTAGTTTTGGGAAGTTTTCAGCTATTATTTCACTGAAACAATTTCCTGACCCCCTGGTGTTATTTTCAACACCTTCATGGCTCCCTTGAATTCATATCTTGTGTCTCTTCATTTTATCAAAGACTTCTTCAATGTATTGATTATACTGCCTCATCTTTCTGTCTTTCTTGGCATCTAAAGAGATAAGAACTTTAACTTTTTCTTCAGCATCAGAAATCTTGTTTTCACCTTCTTCTAGTCTGGATACTGAAGAGTCTATTGTGATATTTTGATTTATTCTGTTTTGTAATTCCAGCATTTCTGTTTGATTCTTCTTTAGGATCTCTTTGCTGAATTTTTCTTCTAAATTTTCTTCTAAATTTTTCTTCTAAATTAGATACTTTTTTAATCTAGTGTTTCAGTTGCTCTCATTATGGTGTCCTTGAGGTCTTTCAACATATATAAGCAGATTTCTAAATTCTTTTTCTGCCATCTCTAATAATTTGGTTAAAATTATTGTTTGAAGGGCTTTGTTCCATTAAGGTTTCCCATCCAACCTGACCTCTCTTCATGTATTTTTATTTTGAGGCTTTCCCATTGCTTGGTCTGGGTGTAAAGTCTAGCCAATGCAAGGGTGTAAGAAGCACTATTTTGGTTTTGATAAATAATTTCAAGAGATACTAATTGACTAGTGTAACCTAAACCAATTACCTGTTGGAAATTATGGTCAGTGAGATTGGTGGCAAAGTCTACAGACATAGAGGGAGAGGTAAAGTGGTATCAGGGAAATCCAGTAAGACACCATCAGAATTAGGCAACTATTCAGAGGCCTGCACTGGTGTATGTATTTCCCCATTGGAGCAGCTTGGCCAGACCCTCAGTTTGGCTCCCTGCAGCATTTTTCACTGAGTATTCACTGGCATATTAGCTGCATCTGTCTGGTCTGTGAATTAGTTCCTGATAGATTATGGTGGGGTCTTTTGTGTGTGTGTGTGTCTCCATGCCCTAACTCCTTCATGTAGATAGAGGTTCTCCCCACATACTTGCTGCTGCTTGTCTGGGGTAGGCACCTCTAAAGTGGTGTCCCACTGCTTCCAGTTCTCTCTCCTAAAAGTTTACTGCTTCAGGTTTGATGTCATAGCACAATTCATTTTCCATTAATTTAAGGTACTCTCCAGAACCTCCATTCTGAGTAGAAACCTTATAGGCCATTCATAGCTCTTTCCTCTTCTCCAGTTAATGCATGATTGCTTTCAGTCTTCCATCTTAACTGGCTCTCCTTTATTTATTTTTTAACTGAGATGAAATTTTGCATATTTGTGGTATCCATGGTGAGATTATCTATCTATCTATCTATCTATCTATCTATCTATCTACACACAAATATATATATATTTTATGCAATATTCAAACCAGGGTAAGCAAATGAATATCCCTCAAATTTATCATTTCCTTGTGATGAAAACATTCAAAATCCTTCCTTCTAGCTTTTAAAAAATATATGTACTGTATATTGTCATTATCAATAGTTACCCTAGTGCACCACAGAAAAGCAGAACATTTGGCTCCTACCTAACTCCAATCTAGAACTTATTGAGTATTCTTTCCCCATCTTTCCATAGTTCCTATACTCCCCAGCCTCTGGTACCCACCATGCTACTCTCAGCCTCTATGAGATCAACTTTTGTGGATTCCACATATGAATGAGATCATGCAGTATTTATCTTTCTGTGCCTGTCTTATTCTTCTTAACATAATAACCTCCAGATCCATCCACATTTTCATACATGACAGGTTTTCATTCTTTTTTATGGCTGGATAGTATTCCATTGTACATATGTACCACATTTTATTTATCCATTCATCAGGTTATGAAGATTTAGATTATTTCCAGTTGTTGGCTATTGTAAATAGTGCTGCAATACACATGGGAGTGCAGGCATCTTTTTGACATAAATCCCTGGGGCTATGGGGAAAAAAGTCAGATCGCATGAAGTTAAAGCAAGTATTTGGGGGAAAAAAGTGGGAGAAATATGTAAACTTTTTACATTGCCAGGTTACATATAATAAGTAGCTGGGATGAGGAAAAATTATTTCAGCATAGTTGATTACTCTGCCTAAAGAGCTTGTCCCAGCTTGGATGCATTTAAAATCTCATGAGGGTGATAGGAAGAATGTGTTAGAGCAGAGTGCTAGGTTTACTCACTTGTTAAGGTAGAGAAAGAAAAATCGATTGACTTGAGTCCCACAGGGGAATCCAAGGTTATATGCTGTGTCTAGATTGAGTAGTCTTGGGGTGGTGAAATCATTAGAAAGTGGTGAACAATGAACTATACCATCTGCCATATGATGGGAGGAAAATGTCAGGAGACCAAAAGCATGTCTTCAGGGCTATGGTGATATTGTGATTTTAAGTACTAGTGTTATGGTGAATCTACTATTTGGAAAGCAAAAGTAAAGCAAGGTAAAAACAAAAACCCCAAATGCAAAAACCTACCATGGCATTACCCATCTGAGTGCTTGGTTGGAACAAATGTGATTGTGAATGGAGGGCTTTGCTTTGCTGCCAATTTTAACCTTTTCCTCATTTTAATTGATCACGTTAACTAAGAATTTTAGAATTTTTAGAACTTCCCAAACCCTTATCCACAGTGAATATTAAGCAGTACTAAACCCCAGAGGGGCTTGGATTTAGTTCAGCTGATAGAGCACCGCTCTGCAATCTCCGAGGTCCCAAGTTCAATTCCCAGCATCACAAACATGGGATGTGGCAATCCACTCCCAAGGCAATCCCCAAACAATCAGCCAGTGAAAACCCTAGAAGGGTTACTATGAGTCAAATATGACTTGAAGGCACTTACCAACCAACCACATCTCAGAAGGATAACAAGAAATTTTAGCTTTAATTTAATTATACAGTAGAATTATTGGAAATGTAGATTGGTACAACTGTTATGTAAAATAGTATGAAGTCTCATAAAAAACAAAAATAGAACTACCATATGACCTAGCAATCCCTCTTCTGTGTATATGCCTGAAGAAGATGAAATAATCTCATAAAGATATCTGCTCTCCCAAGTCCACTATAGTATTATTCACAGTAGCTAAGACAGAGTAACAACTCAATAGTTGGTCAGTAGACAAATATGTAAAGCAAATGTGACATAGTAAGCCTCTCCTTATCCTTGGGGATATGTTCCAAGGATGCCAGTGGATGCCTGTAACCAAAGATAACTCAGAACCCCACAAATACATTACATTACATTACAACAGTGCTTTGGGGATGTTATTAAGTAAAGCAAGGTTTACTTGAACACAGCATTGTGATATTGTAATAGGTGATCTAATAACCAACACTGCTACTGACGGGTAGTATTAGCTCAGTTGGTAGAGTGCCACTTTGCATGCTCTGGGTTCAATCCCCAGCACCACAAAAATGGTAGAAGGACATGGCAGCCCACTCCCAAAACAATCAGCCAGTGAAAACCCTATGAATAGCCAAGAAGCACTAACACAGTACCAGGCATGGTGCAATATTGGGGAGTGTTTTGTTCTGTTGTACTTTAGGTCACTATGAATCGGATCTGACTAGATGGCACCTACAACAACAACAACAACAATGACAACAACAACAATGACAACAACAACAATATATATTGTGTGAATCTGCTGGACAAAGGGATGATTCATATCCCAGGTGAAGTGAATTGCCATGGGGCACACATATGAAGATACCAGTCAAAGGATGAATAAGTCTACAGACTTAATGTACAACTATAGTTAATAAAATAGTGTTAGGCTGGGCGTGGTGGTAAACACCTGTAATCCCAGCAACTCGGGAGGTAGAGGCAGGAGGATCGCAAGTTTGAGACCCACGTAATTTAGCCTGACCCTGTCTCAAAAAGTAAAAAAAAATGGGCCAGGGGTGCAACTCAGTGGTCCAGCACTTGTAAAGCATGCAAGCGTGAGGCCCTACGTTCAACTCCTATTACCGCAAATAAAAATAAAAATAAATAAATAAATAAGTAAATAAATAAATAAAATAATGTTATGGATTTTTGTTAAATAAGTAGATTTTAGCTGGTCTTATCACCAAAAAAGTAACTATGTGAGACAGGATGTCACTTTGCTTTGCTATAGTAACTGTTTAATTCTCTTTATGTAACCTGTCTCCCACATGTCTGTGAGCTTGTCCTGCTGTGGGGACTTACATGTTGCTGTGATGCTGAAGGCTATGCCATCTGTACTTTAGATATCAGCAAGGCCACCCAGGGTAGACAGGTTTCAGCTGAACTTCCAGATAAGGCAGACTAGGGAGAAGAACTTTGCAGCCCACTTCCCAAAGAATTAACCATTGAAAATCCTATAAATAGCAGAGAAGCAATGTCAAATATATTGCTAGAAAATGAGCCCCCCAGAGCGGAAGGCATTCAAGAAGTGACCGGAGAAGAATTGCCTCCTCAAAGTAGAGTTAAACTTAATGACAGGAATGGAGTAAAGCCCCTGGGATCTCCTTTTGCTGATATGGCACGACTCAACATGAGATGAAATATAGTGGCTGCAACATTCAGCTCAAATAAAAAAGATCATGTGCATGGCACCTTGTTGGGTAGTGTTTCATTCTGTTGTACATAGAGTTGCCATGAGTTGGATCCAACTGGACAGCACTCAGCAACAATGTAACCTGAAACGTCATGTTGTAAACCTCAGATGTATACAATAAAACTTATTTAAACATTAAAATTATAACTAGAAATACACTAGAAGGACACTAATGCCCAACAGCTTGCTTCACAGCTGTCCTCTCACCTGTGGGGAAAATTAGTGGTTGACTAATGAAAACTAATTTGTTTATTGTGGCTTAAATCAAATAGTTCCCCTGATAAATCCTTTGGGGGATGCTGTTCAGGAAATACAGTAGACTAAAGTGACTGATATGCTAAACTAGTTAATTTTTTCTTTTCTGTTCCAATTTTAGAAGAAATTTATGAAAACTTTTCTTTTTCATGGAAGAGATTGATATACATGTGGCACCACTATCTCTGAAAGGTAGTTTAATTCTCCAGTATATTTGACAACATGATGAGGTAAAGTTTAGCCTAGACCACAGTCAAATGCAAGTGGACATTCACATTAATATAATATGAGTTTCCCTCTCAGAGGAGGAAGCCAGGAATATTTGAGAACAGTACTGGCATGTGTGACCACCTGCAGAGGGCAGATCTGTCTGGCTAAAATACATATTTCAGCTCAATTAGCAAAATATTTGGGAATGACTTTGATGGAAGGCTATGAGAGACAGTCCAGAGAAGGCAGAAAATAAGCCAGTGTGTTTTCTGTACCTGCTAGCAAGAAAGGTACACAATAATAGTGGGGCATTTGAGATTTGGGGCCCCTACCTCATCTTAGTAGCAGGTAAATTCAAATCCAGTATTCTTCCAGCAGTTTCTATGTACGGTGGGAAGATTAGCATTACATACTTCTACAAAGAGACCCCAGTTGTATATATCTAGACAGTAAACCCCCCAATTGCCCAAGAAAAATGTATGGCATTAGGCAAAACACATCAAGTGACAAGAAAAACGTCTGAATTTGAATGGTATCCAAAACAAGAACAGGCTTTGAAAGACTTGCAGAGGGCTGTACACCAAACACTATGTTTTGGGTTGGCTTACTACAGGTTATTTTGGAGGTTTTTACTGTCTAGATATACGCAGATGAGGACGGCTTATAGAAATCTTTTAACACTATTCTACCCACCTCAAGCAGAGACTGCTGGGAGAATATTGGATTTGAAGTTACCTGATGCCAAGATGAAATATGGCTCCTTTAGGAGACAATTACTACACTTTATTGGACCTTAGTGGAGGTTGCACCCATCACTCAAGGATTTGGAATAAATCTAAGATCAAAAATACTTTAATGTCATGGACAATGTCAGATTGATTCTCAGGGTTAAAATGGAAGTGGTATGTATAAGAACCTCGCTGGCAGTAGGGCTGAATGTTGTATCCACAAATATGTTGCTACCTTGGCTTAACAACCAGCCACGAGAGCTGCCCAAACTGCCAGCACTTAGTATTGAGTGGTTTGAATGTTGGATTTCTCTCCTTATGAAAGCAAAGTGATTTTCCTGGTTTACTAAAGTCCCCAAATTGAGGGTGCAATGCAGCTTGAGAAGTTTGCCGTTGTTCATTCAGGACTCATACGACCTTGGATGAAGAAACAAGGGTACATTTACACAATGCTCAAAACTGAGGACAGAACATCCACAGATCAGCAAGAGCCTTACGGAGGCTGTGATGTATAGTCAGGCAATGTTTTCTTTTCTTTTTCTTTTTTGTTTTCTTTTCTCTTCCTCCTCCTCTGCCCCTTTCTTCTCTTTCTTCCTTTAGTGAAGAATATAATTATGGAAACCTCTGTAGGAATTCCAGGATGAAAGAAAGTGGGTGATGGAGATGCCAATCAGAAAATCCCAGCTGGTGGCTCAGAAAGGAACTGGGACATAGAGGCTGTGCTAGCCCAGCTTCTGGAAATGGCTACATAGATATACACAAACTGAACAACATGAAGATGCTCAAGCTATGAAAGGTTTGATGGGAAAATGACATTGTCCTTTGCTTCCTATAAAAGCTTTTGTTGTTGTTAGGTGTCATCAAGTCGGGTCCAACTCATAGTGACCCTGTGTACACAGGTGAAACATTCCTGGACACTCTGCCATGCCCAACATTATATCAGTATTTCTCCGCTGTTTATGGGGTTTTTCAATGGCTGATTGTTTCGGGACTGTTTCAGGAATGGGATGCTAGATCCTTCTTCAATTTTTGTGGTGCTAGGGATCAAACCCAGGGCCTCAGCGCAGAGCAGCACTCTACCAACTGAACTAAAGCCCAGCTCCCACAGATGCTGCTAATGATGTAAAAAGACCATAAAAATGTCAAGGACAAAAGAGTCATCTAAAGATGGCTTTGAGTCTCTCAGAGTTTAAGAGCTGAAATTTAACTGGCAAAGGGATGTATAAGACCCTCACTAACAGCCCCAGCTGGGTTTAGGTGGATCCTGCCTGGAGGAGACCTGTACTCTACTTTGCTTTGTGCTTACCTAATGTTTAGTCAGCTTTCTGCTGCTTTGACAAAATACCTGGGTAAAGCAGCTTAAAAGGAGGAAATATTTATTTTTTGGCTCATGGTTTCAGCTCATGGTTGGCTTGGTTGCTTTTAGGCCTATGATGAGGCAGAATATCATGGCTTTGGGAGCATGTGGTTGTGGCTTGTTCATGTTATGGTGGCCAGAAAACAAAGAGAGAGAGAGGAAGGGCATGGGATCCCAAAGTCCCTTTCAAGGGCACACTCCCAATACCTGCTTCCTTCAAGTAGGACCCCCCTCCTAAAGTTTCTACCATCTTCCAATAGTGCTAACAACTGGGGACCAAACTTTCAACACACCAGCTTTGCAGGGACATTTTGGATCCAAATCATTATACCCCATCATCAAAGCAATAGCTGAGGATACTATTTAAGATATGGAGGACCAGGTTGTGCATTGATTAGTCTACTCCACCACATTTCATTGGACCAAGGTGGGCACTTAGCTCCTAGCAATGTAAAAAACTGGACTAAGCTGAGGGCAGTGCTGCACATCTATAATTCCAGAGACTTAGAAGGTAGAGGCAAGCAGATTGCAAGTTCGAGGCCAGAGGCAACCTGTGTAACTTAATAAGACCCTGACTCAAGATAAAAGAGGAGAAACATGGGCTGATGGTACTGATCAGTGGTACAGCACTTGCAAAGCATGTGTGAGGCCCTAGGTTTAACACCTTGGTACCAAAACCAAACCAAACCAAAACAAAAAAACAAAACAACAACAACAAGAAAACTGGACTGAAAATAATAATGCATGGACTAATGTCCCTGAAAACACACAGTATATCAGTTTGAGAACTGGATGAGCAATTAAAACAAACCTAATAATAAAACTGGTAGAGAAAAAGGCAGGAAAAGATGGCTGACTAGGGTAAATGTTTCATTTGAATATATGGATAGTAAAGGAGAGAGAGAATTTGGGACAGGTTTCTGGCATGTGGAGTTAGAAAAAAAGGACTGAGGTTTGATGCAATCAAAATTAACATGTATTTCTCTGATCACAAAATTTTTGTCTCCCTGTGTCCAAATGTCCTGGATCTGGGACTGCCACTGTGTGTCTGGAAGAGGGAGATGGTGTTCAGGACACAATTTTAATTACTCTGAATTGGATGCAATGTACTCTCACAGGTACAGTGACTTCATGTCATGTAGCTAAATAAGGTCTGGCTGTGAGTGCTACCTCACTGACTAGTGGTAGATGTGGTCCCATCATCCTTAACTTTTCTATCCTTTCTTGGATAGACATAAAACAGAAAGCTCTGGAAAGCTATGCCTACTACCTTCCCTGTGTTTGAGCACAGACTCCCACCCAGGGAGGCAGAGATGAGATAATAAACAGAAACAAGTGGAAACTGTGGAAGATGGGAAGGGACTGTGTAACTTGTAAGGATGCTAGGAAGGTATCATCACTCATTTCTTGAGAGAATCTCTCAGCACAAGAGAAAACTGCTTTTAGTTCCCAGATAATGGTTTTAAGTCATGGCCAACATGGCAGCAAATCCCCAGATTTGTCTTCTCATGAGAAAGAGAACTTAGGCTGGATCCATACTATGGTGTTCATCCAAAGAATATATTTGAAAACTTAAAGAAAACATCCTCATCAGTATCCCTTCAAGATTCCCTTGAGTATGAGCACTTTACAATTGTCATTTGGACTGTGTTATGTTGGTTGCATTTATTGTATTGATTGTTTTGGAGTTTTTAGAGGAAACTTGTTTTTGCACTGGGGCATGTATTGTGGGTTTGGCATCTGTGGCTGATATTATGCATTGCTGTGGACCAAGATGACAGCCTGTTAAGGCACCTGGGTATGATAGGAGATGACCTGCTGCATTCCTGCTGGCTTTATTTGTCAGGGACTCCTCTTCCCTTTTGACAATAGCAGATGTGAACACAGAAATCTGTACAAGCTCATCTTGATGGAATCGGGATAGTTTCCCAGGAGGTGAATGTTGGCTTGATTTTCCTATCATATACAATGGATAATTCATTCCTAGAACTTCAAAAGGATAATTATGGAAACTTTCATGGCTTACTCAGAATAAATGTCCCCTAAGAGTTGTAGAAGCTCAACTGACACAATTCTTGAATTTTCCCAAACCACAAACACACAGTGGCAACATCTGCTGTGCCTTAATCAATACTGGTCTTTGTGTGATAAGGAATGCTTGTGGGTCTTGGCACTTGGATGTGGTATGTGGAGATAATTTCTTTGGGGCATTGGTCTTGTGATGGGAAAGACCTGCCAAGTCAGATAAGGACAGCTAGAGGGACTGCCACAGGCTAGGTGGTTAGTCTGAAAAGATGACGAAGCAATGTGTAAATGGATGTTGCCTATCACTAACCTGATGGAGGATCAGTTTGTTTAGATTGCTGAGTGAAGACATGAACACAGGCATATTGCTTACAATAGAATCTAATAGACTGATAGGGCAGCACCCATGTCTAATGGAGAGTTAAGTTATAAGGATCCACCTGTGGGAATTATGGCCAGCCTAAACTATGGCAGAATGCTATTGCTAGATAAGGTTTTTCACATTAGTTCCATCACACCCACAGTGCTCCAAATTTAAAAGGTATTTATAGTCTCCATGGTATAAATTGGTTGAGTTTTGACAAATTAAGAGTCACTGCTTACCTTTGGCATGCAGCCGTAGCCCTGTGGCATCCAATCCCATCAGATCTCGGAAGCTAAGCAGGGTTGGGCTGGTTAGTACTTGGATGGGAGACCGCCTGGGAACACCAGGTGCTATAGGCTTGGGAGAAGGACTCGGCAACCCACTCCCAAAAATCAATCCACCATTGAAAACCCTATGAACAGCAGCGAAGCACTGACAATTGTGTTTCACCTGTTGTACATAGGGTCCCTATGAGTCGGATACCACCTCAATGGCACCTAATAACAACAGCTTACCTTTGAGAATAGTAAGCTTTTGTTTGTTGTTTTTAGGTACCATCTAGATGTGTCCAACTCACAGTGACCCTCACAGGGTTATCAATGGCTGATTGTTTCTCAGGAGTGGGTTGCCATGTCCTTCTCTTTTTTTTGAGGCACTGGGGATTGAACCTGGGTCCTTAGAGAGTGTGGAGCAGCAGTCTACCAACTGAGCTAAATCCCAGCTCAGTAGGCCTTTACAAAATGAAAATTCAAACAGTGTTGCAATGTTTTTGATGCACTACAAAAAAGGTTTATAGACATTGGCACAAAATCAACAGAGGGGAGAAGGCCAGGACCTGGAATGTTGCAGGGTTGAATAAACATTCCAGGAAAAGGATGAGATTTTGAAGCTGGTGAGATCTGGATAGGCAGAGCCAGTGGTACAGAATTTCATATAAAAGGGCTCACAGGAATGAAGTAAGCACAAGAAAGCTCGGAGGGAGGCAACTGTATGTCTGGGGATATAAGGTGAGAATAAAAGTTGTTGAGATAGTGGTGCATCCTGGCTGCTAGATATAAAGATGTAGGCAACTGAAATTCCTTGTTTAAGAATAAGATACTGAGACTAAAAGTGTCTTGCATAGTTGGATGTATGACCCAGTAGTAGAGCACTTGTCTAGCATGCACAAGGCCCTGGATTCAATTCCTCACACAGCAATAAATAAATAAATAAATAAATAAATAGATGTATATTAGAAAGATAAATATGTCAGGTATCAAGGGTGGATGATTTAAAGAATTGCAGGCAAAGAGGATGTTAGGAGATAAAAGAAAACCAGAAGCAGAACTGAAATGGTAGCAAGTAGAGGTAGCAAGAGAACACAACAAAGAAAGACTCAGGAGAACTTAGTGCTGAACAGATGAGTGAGGTTCACCCATGTTTCATTCTTTCTACCTATAACCTAAGGAACTAGGATTTTCTTAAAGTCAAGATGAATATAAAGTTAATCAATATAATATTATTTTCAGTATAAAAAAGTTAACAGACTTTTACTAAGTAATTGCTGAATGTATGTGGGAATCATAATTCCCCAAGTCCTTTCAGTTTTGTTGCTTACTGTTATCCACAAAGAAAATAGTTTTTTGGCCAAGTGCTATGGTACATACCTGTAATCTCAGTGACTTGGGAGGCTGAGGCAAGAGGATTGAGAGTTTGAGGCCAGAGACAGCCTGCATAACTTAATAAGATCCTATCTTGAAAGAAAGGAAGGGAGGAAGGAAGGAAGGAAAGAAGGAAGAAAGAAAAAGAAAGAAAGATAGAAAGAAAGAAAGAAAAAAAGAAAGAAAGAAAGAAAAATTTAAAAGGGGGACTAGGGTGCAGACCAGTGGAGAGCACTTGCCTAGCATGTGTGAGGCCCTGGGTTCAACTCCCAAGAACTGAAAAAAGGAAAGAAAAGAAAAGAAAACTACCCAATTAAAAGTTTTCCCTAGGATATTACTAGAAAGACCTTCAAAATTTTCCACCTCTAAGTGCCTCAAATTGCTCCTTTGAAAAGTAGAAATAACAGTATGTGGTCCCTCACAGTGCTACTTTGAGGGTTAAGTGAGTTGTTGTTGTTAAACGAGTTAATCCACATTAAATGCCATCCTAAGTGTCTCAGTAACCATTAGCTCCTCTCTTCTTCTTCCTTCCTATTTTTAACGTATCTTGTAGGGCACTGTCTAGAGAGGCAGTTCACCTTGAGGCCTATCTGGGCTTCTTGGAGGTTTGAGACTCATTCCCAGGGCAGTAATCTCTGCCCTACATCTGGGAATTTCTGAGTGTTGAGCTCAGCAAGATGGTGCTGGTGTCCAACTCCTCTCCTTGGACCCCTCGAAACCTGATTGGTCATTTACAAATTATCCAGAGGCTCCCCATTAGACCATGAGGGAACAAGCCCTGATAGGTACCTTTTGGGATGCTTCGTTTGCATCTTCTCCCTGATAGGCTGAGCTCTGACCACCTGACATTACATGACAGCCCCTGATTGGCTGGAGTAAGGTATATAAGGACAGTGCATGGAGCATTCAGGGTCTGACCATCGACCTGAGAGACAGGTCCATGCCACCAACCTGAGTGAGAGAACTGCAATAAAGAGCTTCCTAACACCCAGAGAGTTGGAGTTGTCCTTTGGAACCGAGAAGCGAGGAGCCACAAAATGAGGAGCTGCTATGGGCATAAACCTCTGAGTCTGCCTTTCTGAAGGCTTCTCAGGGTAGCCATGGGCATAAATCTCCTCTCCAGGTGGCTTGTCTCTTCAGCAGCCCTCACTAATTGGCAGGTCTTCAGCAGCTGGGTCCTGCTTCCAACCGAAGGCCTGCTTCCGACTGGAGGCCTATGGCCAGAGCGAGACCAGTGGCGGGTGACGCCCCACAGTATCTGAAATAGCCCTTTTGGAAATCCTAGAACTTTTGCTATACAGAAAAATGGCCGTTTTCTTCCCAAACTGTAGTTAGCTAAAACCATAGTTTTGAAAGGATTGAATATCAATACACAAAATTGTCCTTTGATAGTCCAACCAGGCTGTGATCCTGGAACACCTAAAAAATACAGGGTACATGAGAGGAAATATATTTCTTTTTAATATACTGTTGGTCATGCTTTCCTGTCTTCAATACTGTGTTCTTTTGCCTTCTGTAACACCATATTCTCTGCACTTTCATGCTGCCTCTTAGGTCTTCCCTATCCTAACTCTTTTCCACCCTTACTCTCTTCTAGCCAGCCATGGGTATGGTGGGGCATTCAGAACTCAGGCATTTTAGTGGCTCTCTTTGTGCTTCTCCCCACTAAACAACTTCATCAATGTCACTAACTATAGGTCCCTGATTGTGCATCATACCCACACTTCTCCTTGTTGTTGTTAGGTGCGGTCAAGTGGTATCTGACTCATAGCAACACTTATAGAGTTGAAAACAATTCAATTAGAATCTAAAGAGATAATTCAAAAAATTAATAAGACTAAGAGCTGGTTCTTTGAAAAGTTTAATAAAATAGACACCCCTCTGGCTAACCTCATCAAAAAGAAAAAGGAAAAATCTAACATAGTATGGAGTATGAAAGACAATGGATCCATAACCACCGACTCCAACAAAATACAGAAAATTGTCAGGGATTACTGTGAGAGGCTGTATTCCCAAAAATATGAAAATGCAGAAGAAATGGACAAATTTATTAACACGTATGACCTACCAAAACTAACCTCAGAAAACATGACTGACTTAAACAAGCCCATTACATATACAGAAATAGAAAAGGTAATCAAAAGCCTCCCAATAAAGAAGAATCCAGGTCCTGATGGATTCACAGCAGAATTTTACCAAACTTTTAAAGAAGATATAATACCTGTCTGCCTCAAATTATTCCAAAGAAAAGAAAAGGAGGGAACACTCCCAAATACATTCTATGAAGCTACCATCACCCTGATACCTAAACCAGGAAAAGAGTCATCTAAGATAGAGAATTATAGACCCACCTCCCTTATGAATCTAGTTGCAAAAATATTTAATAAAATTCTGGCAAACAGAATCCAGCAGCATGTGAAAAAGATTATTCACCATGACCAAGTGGGATTTATACCACAGATGCAAGGCTGGTTTAACATATGCAAATCAATTCATGTAATCCAACCTATCAAGAAACTGACAAACAAAAACCACGTGGTCATCTCAATTGATGCTGAAAAGGTATTTGACAAAGTACAACACCTTTTCATGATAAAAATGCTGGGGAAGATAGGTATAACATGCAAATACCCTAATTTCATAAAAGCCATTTATGACAAACCTACAGCTAACATTATATTAAATGGAGAAAAACTGAAACCATTTCCTCTTAGATCTGGAACAAGACAAGGATGTCCCCTCTCTCCTATTCTATTTAACATAGTAAGTGAAGTCCTGGCCAGGGTAATCAGACAAGAGAAAGAAATCAAAAAGATATAGATTGGCAAGGAAGAGGTCAAATTATCATTATTTGCAGATGATATGATTTTATACCTGAAAGACCCCAAAACCTCAACCAGAAAACTCCTGGATCTAATTAACTCCTTCAGCAAAGTTGCAGGCTACAAAATTAACACACAAAAATCAATAGCTTTTCTTTGCACCAATTCCAAACAGGAAGAGAAGGAAATTTCAGGAAAAATACCATTCATGATAGCTCACCAGAAAATTAAATACCTTGGAATCAATCTAACCAAAGACCCGTCAAATCCCTACAAGGAAAATTTCAAAACATTAAAGAAAGAAATAGCAGAGGACATTGAAAAATGGAAAGCCCTCCCCTGCTCCTGGATAGGGAGAATTAATATTGTAAAAATGGCTATCCTACCAAAAGCAATCTATAGATTTAATGCATACCCATTAAAATTCCACTGACTGATTTTACAGAAATAGAAAAAATGATCCCAAAATTCATATGGAACCACAAAAGACCACGTATAGCCAAAACACTTTTAAGCTGCAAATCTAATGCAGGGGGAATCACAATCCCTGACTTCAAACTTTACTACAAGGCAGTGGTTGCAAAAACAGCTTGGTACTGGCACAAAAATAGGCCCGAAGACATCTGGAACAGAATAGAAGACCCAGATATACCTCAACACACC